>JASDQU010244936.1:147932-188893 GCA_032191745.1 Picea mariana
CATGGGACACACATAGGTTATGAGATGAGAACATATCAAGATAATATGATTAAAAAATAAGAAAGATTCAAATCATCCAAGAAGTCAAAGCAAAAGGGAAAGAAAAAGGTAAAGTCATATAGCAACAACAGTCACATCTCAGAAGACAATGAAGAAGTAGCCAAATTCATTAGAAGACCGAAAAAGGGAACCAACAAAGATAGAGATAATCTTTCATTGATTTTTTTTAATTGTGATGACATTGGTCGTTTTTCTAACAAATTGCCCCATAAGAAAAAAAAAAAGGAATGAAGAAGATGATTCAAATAGAAAAAAACACATACAAAGGAAAAATAACAATTTTTTTTTTCAAGAGAAGCTTTTGCACCAAAGAAGACAACACCTCATCACACGAATATGAAGTCAGTGAAAGTGATACAAAAAGGGTTATATTCATGGATGTAGAAGGTTCTGATGAAGAAGGATCTGAAGAAGAATATGAAGAGAAATAATTTGACTACAGAGAAGAATTATTGAGTACCATAGAAATGATAAAACGAGAGAAGAAGAAAAACAAGTCACTTCAGGAAGAACTAAAATAAATGGAAGTTCAGAATTCAGACTTTGAATAACTAGAGGAAATGATCACTAAATTAAAAATCCAAGTAGAGGAAGAAAAGAGAATTGAAGAAACACTCATAGAACAGTTAGAAGAAAGAGACAAGATCATTGGAAATTTGGAAGAAAATATTGTCACATTAAGAAAAGATCTTCAAAAGAAAAACATGCAGAACACCTCCAAAGTTTTGAACGAGATTATTAGCATTCAAAGGCCAAATCACGACAAGTAAAAACTAGGATAAAACCAGAGAGAAAAGGGATCAAGCTCCAAAAAAATAGAACCAATAAGCTACGTAGATTCAGTCAGATGATTTCCTGAGAAGAAATAAGACGAGAAGTTTCACAAGGAATATAACAGAGACACCCCTCCACCCAGAAAATTCAGATTTCAGAATTAGCGGTAGTAAAAAACAAGAAGGCCTTAAGAAGAAGAAGGGTTAAGAAGAGTAACTCATTTTAGAATATCCACAACTCCTAGGTATCAAACTATATTCCTTGGATTATGTTATTCACGTAATAATTTTGGACATAAGGCGGTAATTTACAGAGAAAATAAAGGGAACATGGATAACTGTGAAAGTTATGAATGGAATGATTATTCAAGAAGGCCTAGTGAAACACAGAGAAAACTCTATAAAAGGTTTGAATCCTTGAGTACTGAAATAGAATTCTACAAGTGGAACAAAATTGGACACATGGCCAACGATTGTAGAATCATAGTGGATAAGGAAGCATAATCAGTAAAACAATGAAGAATGCACACTTTCTCTGCAACATAAACACAAGAAATGTGGTTGTTCAAAGCACATGACAGGTGATAAGGACACATTTCTAACATTGAGAAAATAAATATATGGGTTAGTCTCCTTTGGAAATGACGAGCCATCCAAAATCATTGGAAGAGGCACAAACACAATTGGAAATAAGGATACCAAGGTAGATAATGTTCTACTAGTGGAAGATATGAAACGAAATATTCTGAGTATAATTCAAATGTGTGACCAAGGTCACAAACTTGTGTTTGATTCACATAAGTGTGAGATAAGAAAATAATAATTAGGAAGAGTGGTACCACAACTGTGAGAACTTCAAGCAACATATATGTGCTAAGTGAAATTGGAAATGAAAAGTGTTGTTTAGAAAAGGAAGATGAAGTTTGGCTATGGCACAAAAGAATGGGTCACATAATTTTGATAATATTTTCAAGGTTAGAAAACAAAATCTGTCAAAGAAATTTCCTAGAATGATTGAAGTTTTTTTTTCTCAGGAAGAAGTCAGAAGCATTCGAGAACTTCAAGATATACAAGGAGATGGTTGAAAATGAAATATATTTGAAAATAAAATGTTTGAGATTGGATAATGGAGGAGATTTTACTTCACAGGAATTTATGGACTTCTACAGTAAGCATGGGATAAAAAGTCAATTCTATGTTTCTAGGACACCACAACAAAATGGAGTTGTCAAAAGGAAGAACAAGATAGTACATGAAATGGATCGAACTATGTTAATGTATTCCAAGTTGAAAGACGTATTTTGGGAACATGTAGTGCATGCAACAATTCACATTCAAAATAGAGGAATGCTAAGAAACAAAGGTGATAAAACTCCCTACAAGATATGGAAAGGAAGACCAGTGAATGTGAAGTATTTCATAGTTTTTTAAAGCAAATGCTACATCAAAAGAGAAGATGATAGAATGGGAAAGTTCGATTCTCGTGTGGACAAAGGAATACTTGATGGGTACTCAAGCACAAGGAAAACATACAAATTCTTCAATATAAGGCTCAACAAAATTGTGGAAAACATCAATGTGGAATTTGATGAGACAAGTGGACGAAGAATAAAAGAAGAAGAAAATGATTCAATGGAATAGGTTAACGAAGAAGAAGCAAAGGAAGAAGAAGTAGCATAAGAGGAAGTTGAAGAAGAGAAGTTAGAAGTAGAAGAGAAATAACAAGAATATATTCAAGTACCTCCAAAGACACTTAGCAGATGAATACAAAAGAATCATTCATCAGATCAGATTATCGGGAACAAATATGTAGGAGTTTAAACTAGAAGAAGAATTTGTTCACCATAACAACTGCACCTGAAACTCTTATCTACAATTGAGCCAAGAAGTTTTGAATAAGACAAGAAGGATGAATTCTGGATAACCACCATGGATGAATAGTTAGATCAGATAGAGAATAATGACACTTGGGAACTAGTTCCAAGGCCAAGGTACAAGAATGTGATCGGCAAAAAGTGGGTGTTCAGAAACTAATTGAATGAAAATGGACAAGTTACCCGGAACACAACCAGATTGGTATGTAAAGGATATGCATAGGTTGAAGGTATAGACTTTGAAGAGACATTTCTCTAGTTACTATAATGGAAGCAATCAGGTTGATCCTCTCTTATGCATTCTCCAAGAATATTAAAGTGTATTAGATGGACATGAAATCAACCTTCCTAAATGGGGATCTAGAGGAAGAAGTCTTCGTTGAGAAAATGGAAGTATTTCAATTGTCATAGAATGAAAACTATGTTTGTAGGTTGAAGAAGGCCTTTAATGGTCTCAAACAGGCCCCCAGAGCATGGTATTCTAGAATGGACATATACTTACTGTTGAGTACATTTTTATGTTTCCTTCCACTCCATAAACTATACTTTTGCCTCCAAAACCATCCATTTTGCCTTCATATTATTCCATATTTTCCATAAAATAGCTTATGCAAGGTACATTTATCATTCCTTATCTTAAGAATTGAATTTTTGAATTTTTGGCATTAAAATTAAAAATTTATCAGAAATTACAGGGTTTGACTAAATCACGTAATTGCTTCTAGGTTCATGTACTTGCAGGACAGCTGGGAGAAATCTAATACATGGATCATGATCCTTGATGTACAAGGATGGATGAATACCTATCAGCTTCGAGATCTGAGCTTTCCAAGTGTCCGGTCAACGCTGGTCAAACATAGCCACTTCAGCAGAAAATACCCTATTTTAGCATAAAATCGTGGACAATTTTAGATTTTCTTGGGATTTGTTCATATTTTATGGATCTGAAGGGGGTATTTGACCTTCCTAGCATATTTTATGGATCTGATCATTATCTTTAGGAGGTTTCTTAGCATTTTCAGTTTCAAAACTCTTGTATAAATACTCCAAGACATGGATTAGTATGACAACCCTTATGTTAATGAAGAAAACTTTGAATTGACAGTCTTGAGATCAGTATTGCGTTTTGTTCTTGATGATGTCTATGAGATGATTATGTGAATGATACTGGAAATACTTTCTTAGTTGAAGCAACTCAAGTGTACAAGTGAAGCATTGGAGGACCCCCTTTGCCAAACTAGTACACTCTTTCTTTATGTTCTTTTCAAGTAATCTTTGATATATGTTTTAGATCAGATCTTGTTGTAGATGAGTTTTATTTATACATTTGTTATAGCTAGATGAATTCAATAGTTAATTAATATGCTTAATGTTTCAAAGTATTACTCATGTTGTGAATGATTTCTTGAATAAGAATTCAATGTGTAGTTTGCTTTACAAGCATTAAGATGATCATGAATGCTTTTTGAGTTATTTATGATTTTAGTACTTTTTGAGTTAACAAGAATTGGTGATGATTGCTAATGAATGAAAGAAAACAATGAATGCATCTCTTGAATAAGATTTTTGTCTTTCTAGCATTGATAAACCTCTGAGCTAGTTTTTGAATATCTTTTTGAATGCTTACTATTAATCAAATACTCTTTAGGAAACATTTGCTGATTAATGTCATGAGATCTATGAATAGGACTTCTGAATAGAAGCTTAGCATCTCCTCCATATTCATCTCTTAGAATAGGTTTTGGTTTATATCATTAAAAGAAACTAAGTCTATCTCTAAATCCATATATTTTGGATGTGCCTCTAAGTCTTACAAACACTAGATTGACAATCAATTGCACTCTAATTTACATCAGTAGGTTGGAGCCTAGCTCTTACAACAACAAGGGTTCAAGAAAGTAAATGTAGATAACAACCTCTACATCAACGTAAATCAATATAGTATTTTGTTAATTGAAGTTTATGTTTATGATATTATCTTTGGAAGTGATGATGACAGGATGATATATAAATTTGCAAAGGAAATGTAGAAAAAGTTCAAAATTTCATTAATTGGAGAATTATCATTCTTTTTGGGTCTTTAGATATGTCAAAGAAACCAAGGAATTTTAATCTCTCAAACCAATTATATCAGAGAAATTCTAAAGAGGTTTGGAATGGAATATTGCAAATGAGTCAATACTCCTATGTAGACCAATTGTAACTTAAATAAAGATGACGATTCAAAGTGTAAAGATCATAGGTAGTGTAGGTCAATGATTAACAAATTTCTTTATGTGACAACACCCAGACCAAATATAATGCAGATAGTTGGACAAGTGGCATGATTTCAAGAAGCACCAAAGGAATCACATGTTCTAGCCATAAATAGGATATTCAAATATCTCAAGGGTACTGTTGGGGCTCAGAAATGTCCTATTCTCATCCACCTTTCCCTTCATTATTCTTCACATTTCATTGCCCCATTAACCTTTCATCATATCATTTCCATAAATATACTTGGGTTTCACCTTATTGTTCTCCACTTTATTCATTTTAGTATTTAAAAGGAATTTGTGATTAAATGTTAGAAAATCAACATGTTTTCATATATATCTCAAATATGTGTGATCTTTGTAATGTGTAGGAATATATGAAGGATTAATTCAAAGGACTTCTCGAATACTTCTCTCCACCATTTCAATATTTGAGGAGATAATTCAATCCCATTCCAAGGAGAAGATCATGGAGATTTGGTTAGAATATCTTATCTAAGATATGTGAGAGATATGTGTGAGGATTTAAAGAGATTATATTTTTTAATAATGGGAAATAGGTTGAGAGAATAGTGGATCTGTAATAATGAGATGGTTATCTTATCTTCAAGGCTCTCATGTATAAAAGAGAGTGCTCTCTCTTCATGAGAGGCAATTAGGATGTGATTAGAATCAGAGTAGTCATTAGGATTCAAAAGAGAAAGGGATTCTTAGCTTTGATTCATATTCTTTCATTGCTATGCTTTCATGATTGTCATTTGATTATTGTTATGTAATTCAAGATAGTTTTATTGTGTGAGCTCACATATGTCATTGTTGTTAACTCTTCACATGTTGTATTACTTTTCCTGTATGCAATTTCCTGCTTTCCTAGATTAATGTTTCCTGCTTTCTTAGATTAGTTTGATTTCAGCAACATAGATTAGATTAGATTAGTTCTACTTCAGTCTTGCACAAACAGTGCACGTGCTTTGTCAGTTTACATACCCCGGGTTGACAATTAAATAGTTGGGCAAGTACTACATTGTTATTATAATGACATATTTTTCGCCTAATAGGTACATAAGATTTTGGATTATGGTATCCAAAAGGAAAGGATCTATCACTTATTACCTACATAGATGCAGATTGGTTAGGTTTAATAGATGATCAAAGAAGTATGAGTGGAGCCTCGTTCTATTTGGGCGAGTGTTTGGTATATTGGATAAGAAAGAAACAATCATCAATATCATTTTCTACAGCTGAAGCATAGTATATTGCATAAAAAAATGTTGTACACAGGTCCTATGGATGAAACAAACATTGAAATATATGAAGGTTGAGTATGATGAGCCCATTCCGATATATTGTGATAGCACAAACACAATCAATATCTCAAAGAATTCAGTGATGCACTCCAAAATGAAGCACATTCCAATAAAATTTCATTTTCTACAGGAACAGGTTCCAGAGAAGAACATTCAAGTTGAGTATGTTGGGACCAAAGAATAGATTGCATACATCTTTACAAAACTGCTTCCAAGGGAAGCTTTTGAGTATCTTCACCAGAAACTTGGCATAGTTTCTACCCCACATTGACTATTGAATGCTATTCTTATATGTCCTAGATTTATATGAGGAAGCACCATGAAGAGGAAAATTCAATTAGAGGGAGTAGTCCCAAATAGGATAGTTCGAGAAAGAAGCCTCATGGAGATTTGAGTTAGGGGGAGAATCCCCAGGGACATTTTATTTAGGGGGAGTAGCCCTAATGGGAAGTTACCTTTGCCATTGATGTCAAAGGGGGAGAGATTCATCAGATGCATGGAGAGAGAGTTAGATGCTTGGAGAGAGATCACAATGGCACAATTCTAGGGGGAGCGATGGTCACATGGAGAGCATGAACAATATGAATTCAGTGTTTCATTAGAGTGTTTCCATCAATGCCAAAGGGGGATATTTTTTATTATTTGGGTTGGTTTTAATTGATCTCAACAATTGAAGAAAGTCATATAGTAAATTCCAGTAGCCCCAGTAGTATGGTTAAGGAACCCAAGTTTGATTGAGGAATAATGTAACGAAGATAAGTTAATTTGCAAGTGAGACTATTCTATATGGATAGTACATGTCGTACCATTTTCGATAATATGTGGTAAACCACGTAGTTTCTCATGGTTGAAGAGATATGGCTTAGTAAAGTTGGAGAACCCTCATGAATTATCTAGAAGCCCCTAGAAGGTCAAAGAAGTCAATTTATTCTAGAAGATCCTAAAAGAAGTTTAATAGTCAAGGTGGTTGTAACTAGGAGTTAATCATGAGTTAAGTTGTTGCAAAAAGAAAATAATTAAAAATAAATTAGTTGCAACTAGAAGTGGTGAATTTACTATTTGTGGATAAAGTGGTTCTAAGTGGAAAAAGTAGTTATAAGTGAGTTAGGCCTAAAATAAGGAAGTTGGGTAAAATAATTAGAATATAACCCCTAGAGGAAGCTACTTGGAGAGTATAAATAAGAGAGAAAGGGTATCTTATTAGCACATATTGAGCAGATTGAATATATACTATTGTGAAAGGTTTATTGCAGGTACTCATTAATACATCTATAGTTGCGCAAGTCTGACGAAGTGAAGAAAGAGTGATGAAAAATTTTCATGGCCACAGTGGAGTGTGAAGAAATCATGAAAAACCCTAGTTAGGGTCATCCCTGCGGGTCACCCAG
Source organism: Picea mariana (assembly GCA_032191745.1). Lineage (NCBI taxonomy): Eukaryota > Viridiplantae > Streptophyta > Pinopsida > Pinales > Pinaceae > Picea > Picea mariana. The sequence goes on from JASDQU010244936.1 coordinate 155,590, forward strand.
TAGCATCTTGTGATACACCCCCACAGGTTGAGTAGATCCTATCACACGAGGCCCCGCTGAACATCTCTCCTATGTCACATGAGGCATTACTAGAAGTGAAGGTTGAGGTGACTTTCAGGTTGCATAGGCTGAGCAGAGTCTCCAGGAAGTTCAATAATGATTAGGTCCAATAGATCTATCTACAGGTTCAAAAAGGTATGTCACATTCTTATGTGTAGTTGGATATTTTTGTCTACATGAGATATGGTTATGGGAGATTGAGGATTTTCCATAGAGAGGTTGTTGTTTGTATGGCACATACTGTATAAGCTAGATATACAGTAATACAATGTTGGTATGTATGGTATTTATCATTGGTACATCTTATTGGTTTGAGTGTTGAGGCATATCTTTTGTTTTTTGGTACATAGTTGAGGGTTTTGGTTGAGATGTGTTACTAAAGTTGTTATTACATTTTGAGGCTGCATAACAATGAGGTTTTGATGTCTAGTCCATGTGAGGGTTTATTACACATGAATATGATTGTATGCACTTGTATGGCACATGACTAGAGAGACATAGATGCACATGGTTTGAGTGATATTATTGTGATATTGGGTATGAGATCTATGTTATCAAATCTGATCTATTGAGGAGATTATTGGTACAGGTTATTGGTATATGTTGGTACAGGTTATTGGTACATGTTGATTGCAAGTTATTGGCATAGGTTGATTACTGGTTATTGACACAGGTTGGTTACAGGTTGTTGGCATAGATTGGTAGAAGTTTATAGTGGCATATATCACAGTGACAATGTGACAGTGGTTTCGTCAGTTATTTGACACTTATATTTTAGGGATATTGGAAGGGGAAATGATAGGTGGTTGTAGCCACCTTTTGGTTTTAGTCGGAGAACATAGGGGGTTGTAGCCTCCTTTTGGTTGGAGCCAGAGAATTGGGGATTTGGAGCTTCCCTTAGGTTGTAGCCTGAAAATATAGGGGGTTGGAGCCTCCTTCCAGTTGCATTTGGAGAATAAAGGAAGTTGGTGCTTCCAATGAATGTACTTCTTAAAGAAAAATAAGAAAAAACATTCTGTGGTTTTCTCCTGCATTTGGTTTCCATGAAAAAACAATGGTGTACTATGTATGTGTATGATTTCTCATTGTTCATGGTTTATTTATTCTACACTTGTTGAATGATAATGGTAAATTGATCATAAAGTTAAAAACACTTATATATTGTGGTTAAAAAGGATTAAAAATATCCATTACTGATTCACCCTCACTCTCAATAATCCAAAAAAAACTCCAAATGATGCAGGTTATGTGGGTCTATAATTGCACGTATCCTTGGGGGACTTCGTGGAAAATTGGTGGGCCATAACTCTACATGTCTTGGGAGGAATTGGTGGAACATGATGAATTTTTTACAAGCGATATTTAAATATATTTGGAAAAAGTTTTGAAGAAATGAAACCATCATAACTGCTCCCTTCAAATGTACATTTATGGAATGGTTGAAGAATTTGAACTGTGAAGAAACTATCCAGATTCCAAGGAACTATTGGAAACAAAGGGGACAAGAGGAGAAGCATGGAAGGGAGATACAAAAGAGTTGGAGACATAGGCATATGTCTATGGGGGATAATGCCCAAGAAGTGGATGCCTAGATTTTTGTTTCAACATGGAAATAAGAACACAATCTTAGTTCATTAAATAAATAACAAGAAAGAAACCAGATTTCCTAGTGATGTACTCAGATTGTAAAAGATAAATTTATCCATTTTAATAAAGTAATATACAGTTCCAGTTAAATTTTTGTTGTCTCTTGTCTCTTTTTCTTTTACCAATTAGTTCCTCATAATATTAGTTGTTTTTTAATGTTGTCAATGTTTGTACACTGGTAACTGAGCACTGTGTGGGTAGAGTTAAAGGTTTTGTGGTTGGTTGAGTACAAAATTTGAGGGTTACTTCATCAAGTGGTATCAAAGATGGTTTAACTCCTAAGATTTGGTTCTTGATAGTGTTTTGTATAAAAAACATGATTGTGGGAGATAAGTTGTTAGATAAAATGCCTAGAAGTAAGGCACGTGAATGTTAGTCTGAGTGATGGATATGAGACAACTTGTAAGGATGCTTCCATGTAGTCAAGGAGTATCATGAGGAGGTGAGAGGAACCAAGAATTGGATGAATTGAGAAAGAGGATAGAATAAATGGAAAACAAAAAGCTTGGAGATGATGAAGTGGACTCAAAATAAGAAGATAAGATCAAAGAAGAGCCAAATGATGAGGAAGGAGATCCAAAATTATTTTTGGTATCTTTTATAAAGGATAGAGGTAGTACAAATGTGGAAATTTCCTACTATGATGGTAGTTTGAAAGAAGAGACCCTCATTTATTGGATAAGGGTTCTTGAAAGGTACTTTGAATATGAGAATKTTCAATACCCCAATGAAGTTTGATTCACCATGACAAAGCTAAAGGGTCATGGTGCATTTTGGTGGGATATTCTACAAACGAATATGGTAGAAAAACGACATGAGAAGATCAAAACCTAGAGGAAGATGGTGAGTAAAATCAAGRAGAAATTACTACCTATTTATTACCAATAGAATTTTTGTAATCAAGTGCAGAACTTAAGGAAGAAAKAGAGATATTTTCGATAGTATATTGAGGAAGTTTCCAAAATTCCACTCAGATCAGTGATAAAAGAATCAGAATATCAAGGAGTGGTGAGATACATTAATGGGTTGAAATATCATATTTCAGATGAGATGAGCATACATTAATTTCATAATGTAGATGAAGCCTATCAAGTTTATTTGAAGGTGGAAGAAAATATTGAGAGGAAAGAGTAGAAAAAATTCTAAGGAAAAGGACATAGAGGCATGGGGAAAGCAAGTACTACTAGAGGAAATGAAAAGGAGGATGAATCCACCAGTAGAAAAAATAATAGAGGAGGAAATGGCACTGGAAGCGATAGAGGATTCAAACGAGGAAAAGGTAAGTACAATATTACTTGCTACAAATGTGGAGTAAAGCGACACAAGGCATCTAAATGTCCATAAAAGAATAATTCAAGAAACATATTTGAAGCTCGAACATAAGTCACATAGGCAAATGATGCAACAACTGTTGGAGAAAATGTGATGGTACTTAAGCGGGATAAAGGTGAGAACTTAATGTTTTGGAGAGTGTTACTTAAACCTTTAAAGAAGGTAGTAGAAGAGCTTGAACATAGGAAGAAAGATTTTAGGACTAAATGTAAACTTCAAGGAAAATGTTGCAATATGGTCATAGATGGTGGAAGCACAAAAAATTTGGTGTCCATAAAAGTCATGGAGAAATTAAAATTAAAGGGCATTCCCCATCCAAATCCATGTCGTGTTTTGTGGTTACAAAAGGGACAATAAGTGACCATGATAGAACAATGATTGTTAAATTTTCATATTAGAAATTGTTGAAAATATTGTTGTCATTGATGTCAAATATAGGGGGAGACTACTAATGTTGGGTATGTGTTATATTCTTTGCATGTGTGTGTGTGGGCACGTCTGATTTGACAACTACGTCTGATGAATTAGCAGATTTTGATATTTTTAGTGGTTTTCTAAATTAATCCTGGATTAATGGATTATGGTTTTGGTATCTACGGAATACCTAAAAACATTGTATATATTGTATGGTGAATGGTGAAATTTGATATAATGAATATAAGAGAGGTTTTCCCCGATTGAGGGTTTCCGATATAAATCTCTGTGTACTATGTGTATTAGCCATTGATTAAATTTTGTTTTGCTTAAGAATCTATATGCACTGATTTACTTCACAAGTTTAAAACTTACATGTGGTATCAAAGCTCATTTTTGGCTTCAAAGGGATGCCTTTGTTGTTGAGGGTTTGGCTTGGTCTTGATAGATCAAGTTTATCATGGGTTCGTGATAAACCTGGGTTTAGTGGGAGATTTTGCAGTGGTTATTCAAGTGTATAAAGAGGAATGGCGAGCTCTTCTAGAATCGAGATAGATAAGTTCAACGGTAAAAACTTTGAGCTATGGAAGCTCAAGATGGAGGACCTTCTTGTAGAAAAAGAACAATGGATCGCTGTGGATCCTGGTACACAACCTACTGGTACATAGCCTACTAGCACATAGACGACTGGTACACAACCTACTAGTACACCACCTACTGCTATGTCAAAGGAAGATTGGGAGAAGTTGGACATAAGAGAAAGGAGTACTATTCAACTCTATCGGGCAGATTCAGTTTTGTTGAATGTCTTGGGAGAATCTACAACCAAGGAACTATGGAATAAGTTAGGGAATTTGTATCAATCAAAGTCCCTGGTAAAAAAGTTGTTTCTTCGAAAGAAGTTGTATCATCTTTGGATGGAATATGGAGATTCTATGATAGAACATCTAAATGCCTTTAATACTCTGGTAAGTCAACTTGTCTCTGTTAATATTATGATTTTAGAAGAATATAAGTGTATTACTTTGTTATGTTCTTTTCCAGACTCTTGGGATAATCTGGTTGTAGCAATTGGTAGTACGACTCAATCTTCATTGAAGTATGAGGATATAGTTTCATCCTTGTTATCAGAAGAGATGAGGCGGAAAAACATGGATAGTCATAACACATATGCTTTATTTGTAATAGGTCATACCCAAGACATGAATCTTGGTAACACTTCGCGGGGGATATCTAAATCTACAGGTAGATCTAAGTCTCTAGGAAAATCTTTGAGGAAATGTTGGAAGTGTGGTAAAATAGGGCATTATAAGAAAGATTTCAAGTCTAAGAAGGTTGAAAAACCAAATGGATCTGATAGTACCTCTTCCACAGAGGAGAAAACCTCCTCTAAAGAAGGAGGTGATGTTTACCTAGAATCTACAGGTACACATGCAGACTGTTATGTATGGTTGATCGACTTAGGTGCGTCATACCATATGACTCCTCACAGGGAGTGGTTCTCTTAATATGAAAAACATGATGGTGGTGATGTATTCCTAGGAGATAACTCGACAACAAAAATTATGGGACGTGGAAGGGTTAAGTTGTTGATAAAAGATGCAAGGATTAGAACTCTCCCCAGGGTTCTGCACATTCCAAAACTAGTCAGGAGCCTAATATCCATAAGCAAGTTGGATGATGCAGGAGTGGATAGTGTATTGGGAAAGGGAACTTGCAAGATGGTACGAGGAGAAATGGTGTTGATGAGGGGAGTTCAGTGTGGAACTTTGTACAAGTTGTTGGGAAGAACTTATACTAATGGGTGTAACATTTATTTTGTCCCTGAGCAGAGAAATGAAAGATACCAGTATTGTCCCTGAAAACAAGACCATGTTGTGGCATCAAAGATCGGGGCATATTGGAGAAAAGGGCCTCTGAACACTACACGGTAAAGGTATGATTGAAGGTATGTTTAATTGCACTCTAGATTTTGATTTCTGTGAACATTTCATATATGGTAAACAAAATCGAGTAAGATTCCCATCTGGTGCTACAAGAGAAAAGGGGATCTTAGAGTTGATACACAATGATGTATTTGGACCTATTCCTATTCCATCCCTAGGTAAATCTGTGTATTATGTTTCATTCATAGATGATTTATCAAGGAACACATGGATTTATTTTCTTAGAAATAAATTTGAGGTATTTGATAAATTTAAAGAGTTTAAGGCCCTGGTAGAAAATCAGACAAAAAAGAAAATAAAGGTATTGAGAACAGATAATGGTGGAGAATTCTACAGAAATGAATCCGAAGAATTCTATAAGAAGTGTGGTATAGAAAGAAAGAAGACTACTCCATACACTCCTCAGTAGAATGGATTTGTAGAAAGGATGAACAAGACACTGATGGATAAAGTAAGGAGCATGCTCAACAGTTCCAACTTAGGACAAGAATTCTGGGCAGAGGCAATGGGTACATCATGTTACTTGGTCAATTGATCACCTTCATCAACATTGGATGATAAAACTCCACACGAGGTATGGATTGAAAATAAACCCTCTCTTCAACATCTTAGAGTGTTTGGTTGTGATGCTTATGTACATGTTCCAAAGGGAAATAGGAGTAAGATAGATAAAAAGGCTGAAAAGTGTATCTTTATTGGTTATAAAGATGGTGTGAAAGGTTATAAGATTTGGAACCCAGATAACAAGAAGATTGTTTACAGTCAAGATGTTGTTTTCAAAGAGGTAAAATGTGTTTCCAAACAGGAATTCCTACCAAGGCCAAAAGAACCTGAGAAAATAGAGCTTTTGTTGGATGATGCAAAATCTGAATCATCTGAAGAAGATGAAGCAGAATAAGAAGAAGAACCTCATACCCCAGTATTGAGGAGATCAGTGAAAGAAATAAGGAAACCAAAAACGTATAGTCCACATTGTTGATATTATGGTGGTTGCGAGAGGTATTTACCTCCACGTGTAAACCTTACAAGGATAGAATACTCTGAGAAGAAAGAAGAAACCCTAATGAGTTGGCCAATAGCCCTAGAAGACTTTTCAACTCAAGTAGATAATTTATATTAGGTTATTAGCCTCCAAGAGAAGAAGTCGTCCAGAAATAATAATATATACTGAACAGATAGATACCCAGAATGAGAAGTTGGCCCAGGAAGTTAGCCAGAATTAGTATAAATACAGGAGGTTGGTTCTCATTCTGGCAGGCAGTCTCAGAATTGCAGGCAACAACTTGTACGCACTACAGTGCCCAATCTTATGCACAGGTTTGAGGAGAGCTTCCATTGCAGCTGCTGCAGATAACAAATCATGTTTGGCTTAGAATATCTCTTGGATATGGTTTGGACTATCTGATCATCTCTTGTTGGTGTGTTATCCTTGGGGAAAGGTGAACTACCCTTTGTTTGGCTATCTAGCCTAGGGTTTTCTTCCGGATTGATTCTCTGTCAAGGTTAAGGTGCTTGAAGGGTGGGTTCAACCTATGGTAGGGTGACAATAGAGATATTGTCAATGGTAAAATGAGCACATCCATTATATTCTAACAGGTTATGGGCCCACACCTCCTTCATTCAGTATAACTGCTGGAAGGAAACATAGCCGTAAGGATATTTAGCTTGTTAAATAACTGCCTCTAGGGTTTCTAGTAGGAGTAGTCACCATAGAATTGCCGCTAGGGTTACTAGCTAGCGTAGTTGTAGAATCCCTAATCCTCTCCTTGAGGCACCTTAAGTGAAGGGATTGACCTAATCTTCAGACAGATCAGTGCGCCCTAGCCTAGCGCATCTCCTGGTACTCTCATCAATCCAAGACGTGAATTTTGAGTTTGTGGTCAAATCTAGGGTTTGACCAAGTCAAAGAAACCATGAATTATTCTATGAAGTCAGAGAACAAGTTATATGTTTCCTCTAACTTTAGAGTGTGGAAGACAAGGATTTACCTCATCCTTGCCAAGAGTAAAATGCTAGATATCGCAAAAGGAAAGATCGTGGAACCAGAGTTTGAAGAAGGAAAAGAGAAGGAACCAGAGAACGTTGCAGTTATGGAGAAGTTCAAAGATGATGACATCAATGCCATGAGTATAATAGTGGAATCCATAAAAGACCACTTGATACCCTACATATCCCATCTTGAATCATCAAATAAGATGTACGATGCCCTCACAAATCTCTTCTCGATCATAAACATTGGATAAGTTATGAGTCTGAAGAATGAGCTTTGTGACACGAAGATGAATGATGATGACAGCATAACATCATAATTTGTGAGGATCTCCCAGTTAAGAGATCAACTACAAGCTATTGAAGAGATCACTTTAGAGAAGGAATTGGTAAACATAGTACTCAATGGTCTTCACAAGACGTGGGATGCATTTGCCACAAGCATGAATAGAAGGAAGGAGTATCTGACATTTGAAGAACTTTGGACTTGTTGTACTCAAGAAGAATCAAGGATAAGTGCAAAAGAGAAACCCCAAAAGAAATACGATGATCAAGCCTTCACAACAAAATTCAAGAATTTCAGGAACAAAAGGAAGTTTAGTTCAAGGAGGAAGTCAAATCAAGAGAAAGACATTTCAGAAGTACAATGCTTCAACTGTCGAAAGTATGGCCACTACAAGAATCATTGTACCAATCTAAAGAAAAGGGAGGAGAAACATGAAGCATCAGTTGCCGAAGAAAAGGAACCTACAAAGAAGACTAAGCAGGACAAAAGAGACTTGTTCTTCTGAAGGTAACAATACTCTTCTTAGTTCTTTTACATATCTTGTTTGCATTTTCTTTGTACATATATTGTATATCCATCTCCTGGAAGATAATGTGTTACAAGAAGAACTATACCGATGGAAGAACAAAAAGATAAGGATTGGTATCATTAGATAATACATGAAATAATGAAATAGATCAAACAAATCATGTGGAAGCTATTGCAAGATAAGACGAATCAATCATGAAGAGACCTATAAGAAGCAAAGACAGAAAGAAGTTAGCAATCGAGAGGAAATTGGAGAAAGACTTATGACGTTTTGTAGAAGACAACAAGATGGAAGCATGGACTCAGCTAGACAGAGACAACCAATTATATATTTCATAAGACAATAAAGATGCAGATGAAATCGTGGACTCTGTTAGACAGAGGGAGCCGATTATATGCACTCTTACATGAAGCAAGGATTAGGAGGGAGCTAATCCTATGAGCCATTGAATATGATGAAGTATATATCCATGGTAATAACCATGAAAGACAGTACGTGTTCAATTCAATCTCAGAAGAAGTCTGCTTCGAAGAGAAGCCTTAAAGTATCCCTAGTTGTCCACCCAGATCCGTGATCCTATGATAAAATAAAGAAGTGGAATCTTTAGGGAATGGAATCTATAAGAAACACCATGGACCCAAAATCTAAAGAAAAATATGAGGAAGAACATGAAGATTACAAGAAATAAGAGAAGCCTAAAAAACCAGTCATTGTATCAAGAATCACAAGACTACCAGCCTAATATGAAAGCAATCAAGCAGAACTGAAAGTTGTGATGAAGAACAATCTACAAAAGACTTATGAATGAAAGAATTACAAGATCTAGAACTAGAGGTTCTCCTAGATGGAGGGATAAGACTATGATGATTGCTCGTTCCGGTAAACTAGACATACCTCTAAGTGAGTCATTATATCATCCATAGGTTGGAGTGCTACATCAAGATGAATGCAAAGACTATTCTCTAGAGAAATTGAACAAAGAGCATATGAAGAAAAACCTCAAGACCTTGAGGCATACCATAAAGAGACCCTTGTATACAGATGGAATAAGATAACTTGGTGAAGAACCTCCAATGCACAACAGAAGCATGGTGAATATTCTCTATAACAGAGATATTGTATCAAGATGATTACTCAGTAGATCATATCTCATGATGACAGAGGAAGTGCCACATGGATATGTTCCAGTGTTCCAACAATGATATACTTTATTGATCAGAGCAACATGAAGCCTTCAAAGAAGACCAGTACTCCAGAATGAAGTACATTCGAAATCAAGCATTACATTATCCATGATGAAGTTTAGAAAGGAGAAAGAGGTTCTCCATTACATATATCCACAGATGAGCAGATAAACAGACATCTTGGTAAAGCTTCTATCCAAGATGAGAGAGTTTGTGTAATCAAGCTATAGCTCGTGGAGACGACTTCCGTATTGAAAAAGGAAGATATGAATCCCAGGTTGGGAGGGAGCATTGATATGTATTGATTTATGGACAGTCATTTTTCAGTTCAAAAAATGGTCCAAGATGAGAAGTTTCCTTTCCAGTTTGGAAAGTGGATTGATATTTCTGATGGACAGTGATTTCCCATTGTGGTTAACATGGGAAATGGTTCAGATTGCTATTGTATCATAGACAGTGACTTCCCATTGTGGTTAACATGGGGAGTGTTCTAGGGTAGTTTCTCTTCTTAAGGGTTACTCAAGAAGACTAGCCCACCTCACCAGACAACGATTTCTCATTGTGGTTAACATAAGGAATGGTCTGTTTTGGACGTTGATACATGATAGTCTTTTCCTCTTGTGCTTAACAAAGGAAATGGTTCAGACAATCATTCCTTAGGGTTTATACATTCTCTCCAGGGTGCACTTTGATTAGTGTAGGAAGAATGGCCCAGGGTGGGGAATGGTCCAGGCTCAGCAATCAGGGACAAGCATTCCTTAGGGTTTATACATTCTCTCCAGGGTGCACTTTGACTAGTGTAGGAAGAATGGCCCAAGGTGGGGAATGGTCCAGGATCAGAAATCAAGACACTTATTCTTCCTTGCTTGAGAAGAATAGTCCAGACAACTCATCATTGATGTTTTACCTTTTGAGGGAAGATATTCTTTCATATCCCACAGATGTGAGTGAAAGATTGGCCCAGATGATTCAGTTTATATCATAACATTGTTTCTGTGCAGGTTGATATCAAATGATTGTGATGAAGACTGTATGATAGTAGATGTATAATACTGTGGTGGATGTGTTCCACTGTTCGTGACTATACGTTATTGATCAAGTAATTGTTTGCTACTTGGTGTGGTAGTGTACCACTGGATTGTAGTCATGTACTACTATGGATAGACATAGTTGTGTTCTAGTTTTGTTCCGATTACCTTGAAGACTGTTAGCAGTTTGGTAAATAATTATTAGCCAGATGAATGATGAACAAAGATTTTCCAGACAAAAAATGATTCAGAACATTTAGTCTTCTAGATTAGAAGAATGTCTCTTGTATCACTCTGTGGAGTGAGCATCATGTCTGATTACTCAGATAGAGTATGGTTTCAAGAGATGATGCAGTTAATGATGATGATGGTGCTCATGATCTAGTCATGATCTAGTCTATATAACTATGTTGATGTTATTCGGTGAATGGTATGTTTTGTTCTCAATACTATTACCTATAATACATCCCTAGCTAGGAGGGAGTGTTGATATTATGGTAGCTACAGAAGGTATTTACCTTCATGTGTAAACCCGACAAGGATAGAATACTCCAGGAAGCAAGAAGAAACCCTAATGAGTTGGATAATAACCCTATAAGACTTGTCGACTCAAAAAGATAATTTATATTAGGCTATTAGCCTCCAAGAGAAGAAGTCGGCCATAAATAATAATATATACTAAACTGATAGATACCCAGTATGATAAGTTAGCCCAGGCAGTTAGCCAGAATTAGTATAAATACAGGAGGCCAGTTCCCATTCTAGTAGGCAGTCTCAGAATTGCAGGCAGCAACTTGTGTGCATTGTAGTGCCCAGTATTGTGTGTAGGTTTGAGGAGAGATTCCATTGCAGCTATTGCAACTAGCAGATCACGTTTGGCTTGGAATATCTCTTGGATAGGGTTTGGACTATCTGATCAGGTCTTGTTGGTGCACTATCCTTGGGGAAAGGAGCGATACCCTTTGTTTGGCTATCTAGCCTAGGGTTTTCTTCCGGAGTGATTCTCTGTCAAGGTTAATGTGGTCGGAGGGTGGATTCGGCCTATGGTTGGGTGACAATAGAGATATTATCAATTGTAAAATGAGCACATCCATTATATTCTAACACACATGATTTTCGTTCCAATTTTTCTTTATCTATCACTGATGATGATCCCAAAACTATCAAGGAAGCAGTGAATTCAAAGGATAGTAATCTTTGGAAAAAGGCCATGGTTGAAGAAATGGATGCCTTGGATAAGAATGAGGAATGGGATATAGTTGAATTTCCAGCTGGAAGAAAATCTATTGGTAGAAAATGGTTGTTTAAATCGAAGTTTAATGCAGAAGGAAAAGTGGAGAAATACAAATCTTGGTTAGTAGCAAAAGGTTATTCCTAGGTAGAGGGAATTGACTTTGGTGAGATTTTTTCTCTTGTTGCTAAGTTAACTTCTATTAGATTTCTTTTATCTATTTATGTTGCTTTTGATCTTGAAGTGGAATAGATGGATGTGAAGACAACATTCCTACATGGGGATCTAGAAGAAGAAATCTACATGAAGCAATTAGAAGGATTTGTGGTGAAGGGAAAGAAAGAGTTGGTCTGTAAGCTAAAGAAGTCACCATATGGTCTGAAGCAATCACCTATGATGTGGTGCCAAAATTTTGACACATACATCCTTGGATTGGGATTTGTGAGAAGCAGGGCTGATCACTATGTATATTCCAAGCAAGTTGGTAATCACTTCATTTATGTAGTGTTGTATGTTGATGACATATTGTTGGTAGGAAATAACATGGATGTTATCAAGGAGGTGAAATCGTAGCTATCCTCCAAATTTGACATGAAGGATCTCGATGCCGCTAAATTCATTTTGGGAATCAAAATTAAAAGAGATCGTGCAAATAGGAAACTCTGGTTGAATCAGAGAAAATATGTTGAGATGATATTGCAGATGTTTAATATGCATGGAATTAAACTGGTCAAGGTTCCTATTCCCATAGGTGTAAATTTATCTGTAGATCAGTGTCCCAAGACACAGGAAGAAGAAGAGGACATGTCACATGTTCTGTATTCTAGTGCAGTTGGTAGTTTGATGTATGAAATGGTCTATACTAGGCCGAACATTGCACATGTAGTGGGATTTTTGAGCAGGTATATGTCAAAACCAGGGAAGGAGCATTGTACAATAGTAAAGAGGGTCTTCAATTATTTTCATGGCACTACCAATTATGGATTGTGCTACCAAGGAAGACTAATATTAGACAAAGTGGTGGACATACATGGCTTTTTTGATGTAGACTGGGCTGGAGATTTGGATCACAGAATATCTACAAGTCTGTATGTGTTTAACCTATTTGGAGGAGAAATCAGTTGGATGAGAAAAAGACAAGATGTAGTGGCACTCTCAACTATAGAAGCTGAATACATGGTAGCCACTCATGCAAGCAAGGAAGCAGTATGGTTACAAAGATTGTGTTCAGGTATTGGGTTGGTACAACAAGCAGTGAGATTATATTGTGATAGTTAGAGTGAAAACTTCTTGGCAAATAACCTAGCTTATCATTCAAAGAAAAAGCATATTGATATTCAGTATCACTTTATGAGAGACATGGTTGAGGAAAAGAAGGTTTTGCTGGAAAAGGTTGACACTTTGAAGAATGTTGCAGATTCATTGACAAAGTCTATGATCACAAAAAAGTTCTTCTGGTGTAGAGTAACAATGGGCGTTATTGCTCTGGATTGTTGACTATATAATCCTGTGGACCCTATTGGATTATTGAGAGGGGGGGTGAATCAGTAATAATGTAATTATAATCCTTTTTCTCCAAATAATCTAAGTGTTATATAAATGTAGAATTATTATCCAATAATGAGAAATAAGAAATGAACAATCACACACATACATAGTACACCATTGTTTTATGTGGAAACCCAAATCGGGAGAAAACCATAGAATCATTTTTATTATATGTATTGAATAATTACATTCATTGGAAGCACCGAATTCCTTTGATTTCCAGCTGCAACTGGAAGGAGGCTCCAACCCTCTAGTTTATCAGGCTACAACCTAAGGGAAGCTCCAACTCCCCGATTCTCTGGCTACAACCAGAAGGAGGCTACAACCCCCTAAGTTCTCTGGCTACAATTGGAAGCTGGCTACAACCACCTGTCCTTGTCCCATCCAACCACCCTAAAATAGGAGTATAATGATGGAACCAATGTCACACTATCACTGTGAGATATACCATTGTAAACCTGTACCAATAAACCTGAACCATGCATCAAAAATGCATCAAACTGTACTTCAATCTGTAATCAACCTGTACCATAAACAAGTACAACCAACCATGTTCCAAGTACGTACCAATCATGTGTCAACTACTCATAAAATATGACTCATCAATATGTACCAACATCATCAACTGTACACCTCATGTATGTGCCAACTCATCAACTACTTGTCTCAACCATGTACCCAACTTGTACCTCAACCAAAATCCCTCATCAATTTCATCATCCAAATATGATTTATAACTCTATAATAGACCCGGTGTCTATGATCAAATACCTGCAAACCTTCCTTAACTTTAAACAACAAGAGACTAGCATTTACATCAAAATTTTCTTTAGTCTCACATGACTAGTTTTAGATTAGTTAACAACCCTAACTAGAAGTAATCATAACTTTGTACCTGTAATGAATAAATATCTGAAAATGATACACAATTCTCTTTAGTTTGTTTTATGCAATTACTCCGGGTGTCACTACTTGGAACCTCTCATAAAATCAGTTATAGCAAAAATGCATACCTTGTTGAATTTTGGCTTATTCTAGAGAGAGACCTTGTAGAGTGTGCCCCACATGGAGTATTTGTTGAATCGATCTGAAAATTTTACACAAAATAATACAGATTGTACTCTAACAAAAACCGTTGGTCTTACTGAATTTGGATCTGTTATGAATAATTTATGACGTTTTTACCCGAAACACCTGTTTTTGACTAGTTTCAGGACTAACCACAAACCCTATTTTCCACAGAGTGTAACTCCAAAAATAAAATGATCCACAAGATGAATTTTTTTCCACATATACTTGGATATTTTCCCCCAATGGAATAGAAATTTCACGTTCTGAATTATTCTAGAAAAAAAGTTATTCCGAAAATGGTGAGATGACCTATAAATAACATACCTTAGAAAGCATCATCAAAATAATTTATCCTTGAATTCCGGCCTTCTTTTCTTCATCTTCCCTCACAAATTAGGCTTAGATATCCTTTGGTTACCTCATAAACCTATATGTATTCAATATTCTCAAGTGTTTTTTAAATGAGAGAGCCTTGCCTCTTATTTATACTCTCCAAGTAGCTTCCTTAAAAACATCTTCTAGGTCACTTTGCCCACTTTCCTTATTTTAGGGTTAACCCATTTCTAATTTCTCCATTAAATTGATTATTTAAATAATTGATTTTGTATTCACTTTGAATTATAGTGCACTCATCACTTCACTTTATTATTTACCTTTAAAAACTCTTAAACCACTTTGACTACTTTGACCTTTTGGGGCTTCTAGATGACATATGAGGGTCCTCCATCTTCGTAAGGCCATAACTCTCCAACCGTGAGGAGTTATGCGACGTTCCACATACCACCAGAAATTGAATGACATGTACTATCCATATAGAATAGTATTAATTGAAAATACATCAAAACTCATACCTTTATCCATCAAAAAAACTTGGGTCCATTACTTAAACCAGGGTTCTCCAACTTCTCATGACCATAAATCTCTAACTGTGAGGAGTTATGCGACATTCCACATACCACCGGAAATGGCATGACAAGAAATATCCATATAGGATAGTTTCATTGAAAATATAATTGGCGTTCATCTCATTATTCCACAAATAAGCATGGGTTCTCTAACCATACTTCTAGGATAACTCAATCCACAAAGCGTCTTCCCGTGAGGGATTTCAGCATGAGTTCATTCATTTCTACTTATTATCAACCATGACAAGAAAATAACAAGTCATCTTTACATAAAACAATCTTGGGTCCATTACCCAACCTTTATTCTACGGGGCCTTCTTCAAGGGTTGACATCAATGACAACCAACCTTAATCAACAATCTCCCCCTTTGGCATTGATGGCAACACTCTAGTGCAATACTGAAATAATATCACTCATGCTCCCCCTGGAACCATGCCTCTGTGCTCTGTATCTAATAAGTATGCTCCCCCTGGAACCATGCCTCTGTCCTCTGCCTCTTTCCTCTGCATCTGATAAATCTATCCCCCTTTTTCATCAATGGAAAAGGTATATTTCCATCCGAGGTTTCTCCCCCTAACTGAATTGTCCTCTTATGGTGCTTCCTCATGTAAATCTGAGACATATAAGATAAGCATTCAAAAATTATTCATTTTGGAGTAGAAATAACTCCAAGTCTCTGACGATGATATTCAAAGGATTCCTGTGGAAGTGGTTTTGTGAATATGTATGCCAATTATTCTTTTGTGCCCACATACTCAACTCTAATGTTCTTTTCTGCAACCCGCTCCTACAAAAAGTGATACTTGATTGGAATGTGCTTCGTCTTGGAGTGCATCATCGGGTTCTTCGAGATACTGATGGCGCTTGTATTATCACAATAGATTGGAAAGGGCTCATCATACTCAACCTGTATATTTGTCAGAGTTTGTTTCATCCAAAGAACTTGTGTACAACATGATATTGCTACAATATACTCTGCCTCAGCTGTAGATAAAGATATTGATGATTGTTTCTTGCTTATCCATGATACTAAACACTCACCCAAGTAGAACGCTGCTCCACTGGTGCTTCATCAGTCATTAATACAACCTGCCCAATCTGCATCTATGTAGGAAATAAGTGATAGATCCTTTTCTTTTGGATAACATAATCCAAACTCTTATGTTCCTTTGAGATATCTGAAAATCCTCTTCACTTATAACACATGTGACTCCTTTGGTGATTCTTGAAATCATTCCACCTGTCCAACTGCTTGCATTACATCTGGTTTGGATGTTGTCACATATAGTAGGTTTCCAATCATTGACATGTATTGCCTCTGATCTATAGACTTCGAATCATCATCTTTTCTCAACTTGCAACTGGTTTTCATGGGAGTGATAACTAGTTTGCAATCTTCCATTCCAAACCTCTTTAGCATTTATATGATATACTTGGTTTGATAAATAAATATTCTTTGCTTTCTTTGAGATATATGAAGTCCAAAAAAAAAGGATAGTTTTCCAAGTAACAATATTTCAAATTCATTCTGCATATCTTTTGCAAATTTCTGGCTTAACCTATCATCATCACTACCAAAAACAATATCATCAACACAAACTTCAATTAATAAAATATTACCTTCACTTACCTTGATGTAGAGGTTGTTGTTTGCACTTCCTTTTCTGAACCCTACATGTTGCATATACTTATCCATTCTAGAGTACCATGCTCTAGGAGCCTGTTTTATACCATACAAGATCTTCTTTAATTTACACACATAATCTACGTTCTCTGACAACTGAAATCCTTCTGGTTTTTCAATGTAGACTTCTTCTTCAAGTTCCCCATTTAGAAAAAATGATTTTACTTCCATCTGATATACTTTAACATTTTTGGAGCATACATAGGCTAAAATAAACCGGATTTCTTCCATTCTGGAAACTAGGGAAAATGTCTCTTCAAAGTTGATTACTTCAATCTGTGCATATCCTTTACATACCAATCTAGATTTATTCCTTGTAACTTGTCCATCTTCATTTAATTTATTCCTAAAAACCCATTTTGTGCAGATCACATTCTTATTCTTTGGTCTTGGAACAAGTTCCCAAGTGTCATTTTTCTCTATTGATCCAATTATTCATTCATGGCCTTATTCCAAAATTCATCCTTGTTGGCTTCTTCAAAACAATTTGGTTCAATTGTAGATAAGAGTGCTAGGTGTGTTTTTTCTGGTGAATGGATTTTTCTTCTAGTTTCAACTCCCGCATCTTTGTTTCCAATAAGCTTATTTGAAGGATGATTCTTCTGTACTCGTTTGCTAGGTATCTTTGGAGATACTTTCTGAACTTTCTCTTCTGTTTCTGTCATATTCTCTTGATCGTACTCTTCTACTTCATCTTCTGCTTCTTCTTCTTTGAAAAATTGTTCCATTGATTTGTTTTCTTCTTTCTTTGATTGTGGTCTTCCTGTTTCATCAATTGTTATGTTGACGCTTTCCACAACTTTGTTAAATCTTAGATTGTAAAACTTGTATGCTTTCCTTGTACTTGAGTAACCAACAAGTACTCCTTTGTCCACACGAGAGTCAAACTTTCCCATTCTTCCATCTTCTCTTTTGATGTAGCATTTTCTTCCAAAAACTCTAAAGTGCTTCAAATTTGTTGGTCTTCCTTTCCAAATCTCATAGGGATTTTTATCAGTGTTGTTTCTGAGCATTAATCTATTTTGAATGTGAACTATTGTATGCACTTCCTGTGTCCAAAATATATCTGTCAATTTGTAATCCATTAGTATTATTCGAGCCATTTCCTATACTGACTTGTTCTTTCTTTCAACAACTCCATTATATTGAAGTGTCCTAGCAATGGAGAATTGCCTTTTTATTCCATGACTGCTGCAGTAGTCCATAAATTCCTTTGAAGTGAACTCTCCTCCATTATTAGATCTCAAGCATTTGATTCTTGAATCCATCTCATTTTCAACCATTTCCTTGTATATCTTGAAGTTTTCAAAAGCTTCTGACTTGTTCTTGAGAAAGAAAAATGTAGTCATTCTTGTATAATCATCAACTAATAACATAAAGTATCTCTCACCTTTTATGCCCTTTTTTGTTGTTGGTCCAACTAGATCAGTATGCACAATTTTCAGTGGTCTTGTTGTTGAATATTCCTTTGAGTTGAACTTGGTCTTTGTTTTCTTTCCTTGTTGACAATGCTTGCATAAAGTGTTGGTTGGTTTCGTGATCTGGGGCATTTCTCTGACTGCTTCTCTTTTTATGACTTTGAAAAGGTTATCAAAATGCATGTGACCCATTCTTCTATGCCATAGCCAACTTTCCTCTTCCTTTCCTACACAACACTTTTCATTTCCAATTTCACTTAACACATATATGTTGTTTGAAGTTCTTGTAGTTGTACCGACCAATTTCCATGAACCTTCTCTTCTTATCTCACACTTTTGTGAATCCAAAGTAAATTTATGACCTTGGTCACACATTTGAATCACACTTAGAAGATTATGTTTCATATCTTCTGATAGTAGAACATTTTTTGCCTTTTTATTCTTGTTCCCAATTCGGACTGTGCCTTCTCCAATGATTTTGGCTGAATTATCATTTCCGAAGGAGACTGATCCATTTATTTCCTTTCACAATGTAAGAAATTTGTCTCTATCACCTGTCATGTGTTTTCAACACCCACTGTCAACATACAAACCATGTTTCTTCTGCTTAGCTTGTAGAGCGACTGTGCATTCTTCATTGCTATATTGATCTTTCTTTCTTATCCATGTCATTTTCTGAGGTTCTTGTGTGTGACTGTTGTTATTCTGTTGAGGTTCGTTAGGAGGGACTTCCATTCTGCAATTTTTTGCCATGTGTCCAAAATTGTTACATTTGTAACATTCCACTTTAGTGCTCAAATATTCAAACCTGTTGTAACTTATTCTTTGTGTTTCACTAGGTATTCTTGAGTAACCCCTTTGTGTTTTACTCTCAAAGTTGTTATTTTTCATGTTGTTAGCTCTGCAATTCACAGCTTTATGTCCAAAATTATTACATCCATAACATAAACCAAAAAATATAATTTGATACCTAGGAGTTGAATATCTTCTGAAAGAAGGTTCTCTTATGAATCCTTCTTATTCTTCAGGCCTATTTTTCTGTTGTTGATTATGAAATATGAATCTTCTCAGTGGAGGAGTGTCCCTATAATCTTCCTTGTATATCTTCCTATCCCCTTTGATTGTTTTTGCATAGCTTTTTGGATTTTTTTCTTGCTCTGTTGTTTTGGAGCTTGATCCCTTTTCTGTCTGATTGTATCCAAGTCCAGACTTGTCAATATGAGATTTTTGATTGCTGATAATGTCATCCAAAACTTTTGAGCTATTATGCATATTTTCCTTTTGAATATTCTTTCTTAGTGTGACAATATTTGCTTCCAAGTTTCCAATGATCTTGTCCTTTTCTTCTAGTTGTTCTTTGAGTGATTCTTCAATTCTTTTATCTTCTTCTATTTGAACCTTCAATCTTGTGATCATTTGTTCTAGTTCTCGAGTGTCATTTTTCTTGTCTAGTTATGCTTATAGTTTCTTGTTTTGCTTCTTTTCTCTTTTGATAACTTCTATGGAACACATTAATTCTTCTCGATAGTCAACTTCTGCCTCTTCAATTTCATCTTCGACTTCTTCATATCCGTCTTCAGCTTCTGCATATTCTTCTTCAGAGTCTTCTTTTTTAGAATCTTTTACTGCCATGAATAGAACTCTTCCTATCTCACTATCACTGATTTCATCTTCATCTGATGATGATATGTCTTCTTTAATGCAAAAGCTTTTCTTGAAATATTTCTTTGTAGTTCTTTTGCCTTTATATGTGTGTTTTCCTTTTGAGTAACCTTCATCATTTCTTTTTTTCTTATGAGGAAATTTGTTAGCAAAATAACCAATACCATCACAATTAAAACAAATTGAAGTAAGCTTACCTCTATACCTACCATTAGTTCCCTTGTTCAGTATTTTGACAAAGTTGGCCACTTCTTCATCATCTTCTGAGACGTCGCTGCTACTGTTATATTCTTCTTGTTCCTTTTTCTTTTTCTTTGATCTTTTGGATGCTTTGAAGGCTGTTTCTTTTTCATCTGGATTTTCCTGTTCAGTTCTCATTTCATATGCTATGAAGATTCCATGCATTTCGTCCATACTTATTGAGTTTAGATCTGATCTTTCTTCTAGTGTTGATATCTTAGGTTTGAATCTCATAGGAAAATATCTTAGTACCTTTTGAACAATTACAGATTCTTTGATTTCTTCTCCCAATCCTATGATGGCATTCACTATTTCGTTAAATCTTAAGAAGTAGGCTGCAATATTCTCATCTTACTTTATTTTTATTAGTTCGAACTGACCTCTGTAAGTTTGAAGTTTTGTTGCTTTGACTTTTGTATCTCCTTCATAAATATTTCGAAGCTTGTCCCAAATATATTTGGCAGATTTACAATGTGCAACTTTGGTGAATACTGTTTCACTGAGACCATTCAAAAGTGAATTTGTAGCTTTGGAATTAGTCTGACCAAGTTTCACTGCTTTGTCATTTGTTGGTGGAACTGCTGGTACTGTGTATCCATCTACAATTGATTTCCAAATTTCAAACCCCTGTGCTTGTATATATGTCTTCATCCTTATGCTCCAAAAAGCATACTTTTGTCCATCAAAGTGTGATATTCCATTTTTATATGAGTTGGTACTCTCCATGATCTACCTTTCAGTTGTTAAACTGATTTCTAAAGGAACTTGCTTTGATACCAATTATTGGATTACTGAGAGGGGGGTGAATCAGCAATTATAATCCTTTTTATCCAAATAATCCAAGTGTTATATCAATGTAGAATTATTATCCAATAATGAGCAATAAGAAATGAAAAATCACACACATACAAAGTACACCATTGTTTTACATGGAAACCCAAATCGGGAGAAAGCCACATAATGGTTTATCTTATATGTCTTGAAGAGTTACATTCATTGGAAGCACCAACTTCCTTTTTTTTCCATCTACAAATGGAAGGAGGATCCAACCCACTAGTTTCCCAGGCTACAACCTGAGGGAAGCTCCAACTCCCCAATTCTCTGGCTACAACCAGAAGGAGGCTACAACCCCCTATGTTCTCTGGCTACAACCGGAAGGTGGCTACAACCACCTATCCTTGNATCACACACATACAAAGTACACCATTGTTTTACATGGAAACCCAAATCGGGAGAAAGCCACATAATGGTTTATCTTATATGTCTTGAAGAGTTACATTCATTGGAAGCACCAACTTCCTTTGTTTTCCATCTACAAATGGAAGGAGGATCCAACCCACTAGTTTCCCAGGCTACAACCTGAGGGAAGCTCCAACTCCCCAATTCTCTGGCTACAACCAGAAGGAGGCTACAACCCCCTATGTTCTCTGGCTACAACCGGAAGGTGGCTACAACCACCTATCCTTGCCCCGTCCAACTGCCCTGAAGTAGAAGTATAATGATGGAACCTCTGTCACACTATCACTGCGAGATACACCACTGTAAAAATGTACCAATAAACCTAAACCATGCATCAATCATGCATTAGCTTGTACCTCAACCTGTAATCAACCTGTACCATAAAGAAGTGCATCAACCATGCACCAACCTATACCAAACAATCTGTAATCAACCTGTACAATAAAAAAGTGGAACCAACCATGTACCAAGTATGTACCAATCATGTGTCAATTACTCATCAATATGTACCAACATCATCAACTATACACCTCATGTATGTGCCAACTCATCAACTACTTGTCTCAACCATGTACCCAACTTATACCTCAACCAAAAGCCCTCATCAATTTCATCATACAAATATGATTTGTAACTCTATAATAGACTCGGTGTATATGATCACATACCTACAAACCTTCCTTAACTTTAAGAACAAGAGACTAGCATTTTCATCAAACGTTTCTTCAGTCTCACAAGACTAGTTTTGGATTAGTCAACAACCCTAACTTGAAATAATCATAAATTTGTACTTGTAATGAATAAAGATTTGAAACTGATACATAATTTTCTTCAGTGTGTTTTATGAAATTCCTTCAGGTGTCACTACTTGGAACCTCTCAAAAAAGGAGTTATGGCAAAAATTCCACACCTTGTTGAATTCTGGCTTATTCTAGAGAGAGAGATTGTAGAGCATGCCTTGCATGGAATATTGGTTGAATTGATCTGAAAATGTTACACAACATAATACAGACTGTACTCTAATCAAAACATTTGGTCTTACTAAATTTGGATCTGTTATGAAGAAGCTATGATGTTTTTACCCGAAACACCTTAGAAAGCATCATCAAAAGAATTTATCTTTCCTTGAATTTCGGCCTTCTTTTCTTCACTTTCCTCATAAATTCGGCTTAGATATCCTTTGGTTACCTTAGAAACCTATAGGTATTAAATATGCTCAAGTGTGTCTTAAATGAGAGAGCCTTGACTCTTATTTATACTCTCCAAGTAGCTTCCTTAAAAACATCTTGTAGGTCACTTTGCCCACTTTCCTTATTTTAGGGTTAACCCACTTCTAATTTCTCCATTAAATTTACTATTGAATTAATTTATTTTGTATTCACTTTGAATTATAGTAAACTTATCACTTAACTTTATTATTTACCTTTTAAAATAACTTAAACCACTTTGACTACTTTGACCTTTTGGGGCTTCTAGATGACATATGAGGGTCCTCCAACTTCGTAAGGCCATAACTCTCTATGAAATTCGATATAATGAATATAAGAGAGGTTTTCCCCGGTTGAGAGTTTCCGGTATAAATCTTTGTGTACTATGTGTATGAGCCATTGATTAAATTCTATTTTTCTTAAGAATATATATCCATTGCTTTACTTCACAGGTTTAAAACTTACAACTAAGGCCAAAGAGAAGATCAAGGAAGCAACCAAATTGTACAATTAGGTCAAAAAAGGCATGAAGGGTTTCTAAATTCTGTACAGAGGTATGAAGAGAAATGACGATTGAAAGCTGGATGAGACAACCCCATTGAAGAGAAATGGCAAATGGAAGTTGGATGAGATGACCATGTTAAATAGAAATGGAGGAATGATATCTTAGGATGTAGAGGAGGCTCAGACATGTGTTGCATTTGGTGAGGGATATAGTAAGGTAAAATCCAATATCCGACATTCATAGGGAAAATTGTTTTCATTGATTTTATATTGAAAAGGGACATTACATGGTTTGAATGTGAACATATGAGTTACAAAACACTATGAAAAGCATTAAATTTTAGTCGTGGGGTCTAGTATAGAAGATAACTATACCAGAGTGATTGTTTAAAAACACATGGATAAAGTTCTAGGGGCTCGGGGGTCTGATTGTCTAATGGTCTTGATGGGTCGATCATCTGACGGTCCTAGTGGGATGATGGTTCAATGGTCTCAATGGGTCGATTGTCCGATTGTCCTGCTGGGTCGATGGTCTGATGGTCATGATGGGACGATTGTCTAATGGTCCCAGTAGGTCGATCATCTGATGGTTGGTGGGCCAATAATCGGGTGGTTAGGAAACAAAGTATAAATGAGAAGCATATCTTACCATTGATTATGAGAGATCAATGACTAAGATTGAAGGATTGTATATCAAATATCGTGTGACTAGAGTGAATGGGTGAAAGTGCAGTGTTAAATTCTGGGGGGGGGAGATGGTCTGGTGATCTAGTGATCTTGGTGCTCAGTGGCCCGATATACTGAATCATAGTATGAGCGTATCCTTTTAAATAATTGGGGGCCTGGTGGGCTCATGACCCAATAGTCCCAGTGGTCCAGTTAGTAGATCGGGTATACTAGACTTAAGATGCATGGAATGGAGTGAATGATTAAAATGTAGTACTGTGGTAGCTCGATACCCCAGTGGAAAAATGGGTCAGTGTTCCAATGAAGAAAATTCCAGTGACTGAGATTGAACCATTGACCCAGAGTGGATTAAATCATAATCGTTGATCATCGAGAAAGATCAACAATTGAGATTGACTTGAGTGGACTAGAGAAAATAGTTGAAGGTGTAGTGTTAAAGTTCTAGTGGGCTAGTGACTTGGTGGTTCTAGGGATGTGTCGATACACATGGCATAAAGTGATTGAGTCCGGGTAGGGTTCCACAGGCAAGGTTCCATATTGGGACCTCAAAAATTGTTTGAATCATGGTTGAGTTTTTTATACTCGATATCCTATAGTCTGGTATGACTGATACCCGATGGATAACTGGATCAAAGAAACAACTTGAAGATGCAAAGTTAAATTTTATTGATGGCCTCGTTTCCCAGTGCTCTAGTGGGTCCAATACCTGGTGCTCCAGTGGGTTCGATACCCAGTTCTCTGGTGAGTTCAATACCCAGTGGTCACGATATGCGGTGAAATGGATCATTCAAATCAATGGTTGACATCTAATATAATATTGGTCTGATGCCTATTAAGAATCAAGGTTTGAGCTATGACCAGTGAACCGATAGCATGCACAATGGGAGGAAATTGGACCAGTTGAAAAATATTTATCTTATTACCTATTTAAGAAAGAATCAATGGATTTGGAGCCAACTCCTTGAGCATGAWTTTTTTCATGTGGACAAGCCCTTGAGTGTATGGGATCGATGTATAAATAAAGATTCTCTGATCATTTTGAGAGTGTGGAAGAATGCAAATGTGAAGAATAAGTGGTGCAAGGATATGAAATTATAGGAGAACTAAGGGGAACAAATGAAAAAGAGATGTCACGGGTTTTTTTTTATAGAGTCATTTGACACCACATATGCTCATTATGACTTATTTACCTCAATTACATCCCTTTCCCTGCTTGCAATACCAAAATCCCACTTTCCCCCCAAAAAAATACTTTGACAATCCCATTTTTCTTGATGTACAGGACTCTCCTTAAAGTAACTCATGTACATATATTCCTTGCTAGTTAGAAACCCGCGTACATGTTTAATTGGCTAAAAAAATAACAAATCTTGATATTTTTGGCAGAGTTGACGGGATTCCTAGGTTTCCAATCTCTTGTATCCCATTCATAACTACTCCAACTATCTAAAGGTATTATAAATTAGAGCCTTGGGATGGAGGAAAATCATATCAAAGAAAGGCATCCTTATGCTCACATTTTCGTTATCGCCTCACAAGTCCCCTTTTCCTCCAAGTATGTTCTCTTTCCTATTCTTTGAAAGTTAGTTACTATAAAGTAGTTCCTTTTAAATAACTGTATGTTTAGAGTCCGAGAGTGGTATTTTAGGGCTCTTCTTTGTTGTGTCCCTGACCCATATCCATCGAACTTAGTTTTTCGTAACAAAATCAGTGACCATACTGGGGCGTCTCCCTTTTTAGGACATTAGGGGTGCTTTCTTTTTGCATTTATTTTGAAGCATTTTTTGTGTTTTAATCCTTTCTCCAGCCTTCTATAAATTTCTACAATCCTTCCTGAGCCTTCCAAACCTTTCTCTCTCAGTTTGAGAGGCTTTAATAGGATGTACACGCTTTTCCTTTAGTACAGTCACATACATACAAGACTTTCCTTCAATAGATTCGTGTACCTATGCTACCTATCAATTAGATAGTCACATACATGTTCTGAGTTGGGTGTTTTAAAACTTTTTCTAGACCTCTGGAGGTTGGGGTTGTAACATTGTAGAATCTTCCCAAGTCTTGCTAGGTCTTTAGAGTGGCTTTTTGGTTTTAGAATTAGTTTTCTTTGTTTTTAAAATCAAGAAAATTCCAAAAATATTCTTCAACTTTCTTGTTTAATCAGGTTTGTCTTTTGGATTTTAATGGTTTTAGGGTTTTAGAAAGATTCATTGGGTGTAAGTTACACTTTGTTTTCTGTTCTTGTAGTTTCTTATAGGGTGTCTAGCCATCTGTTTGTGACCATTCTTTCCCTTTTCTTTCTTATTTTGTTGATTTGCATAAAATAAAAGTGTAAGAGTGTGTGTGTGATTTTGAACTTTCCTCCTTACCCTTTGCATCTGCATCTGAAAAAGAAAAATTCATTATACGCATGTTTTCTCCTTGAATTCACTCTTGTATTTTCTAAAAACAAAAGAAATATTTTGTTTCAATAGCTTCAAAGAAAATAATTGTAAATATTTTTAGTTGTACTGCATCTGAAAGTTACATTAGTATGTGCATTGCATCTACAATAAAATTTGCATTCTTTGCACACCGAAAAGAAAGAGTTTTCTTGTTTAATTCTGAAGTATTATTTACACTCATTTTTTTATTGAAGAACTACATTTTTCATTTGTGTTCTTAAGTGTTTTTTTTGTTGAGTCCATCAAAACACCATTCAGTTTCACTCATCACCCATTTTGAGTAAATAAAAACTTATAAAATGAATGCTAACTAAAATCAACTAGACATTTTCATTTTATTAGGGTCAACAAACTAGTCCAAGATAGGGCCTTGGTTTAAACTTTAGGTTGGAGAGTTAAATTCTCCAGGGCCAAAAACAAATGTAGGAGTCTAAGATAGGTAGTTCAAAACTCAATTTCGTATAAGTATGGTCAATAATATCCTATAACACAAGATTCAAACATGAGGTCGAGTAAAGGAGAGTCGAGGAGATAACCTGTCTGAAGCTTGATTGAGTGTAGTGGAAAGTGTTATAGTCCAAAATTCCACCACTATGAATTTTTTAACACGGTCCATCAATATACACACTTGCAAATCACTTTGGCTGAGTTTCCTTCTTAAAAAATCCAATTTTCAAGGTGTATGTGTCCCTATGTACATGCAACATGCGTACATACGCTATATGATACATATACAGCCCGCTTATACTCACAAAAGTTGAAAAAATAATTATGCACTTCCCAATGGGATTTACGGGCTATGTTTGGTTGCACAACCATTTTTACCTCCTGTAGCCCTTCTCAGAACCAAATAACCATATAATTTCCATATAAAAGGGGTCCTATGGGGATCATTTGAAGAGATAGAATGAATAAACAAATAAATTCTTCCCAAATTTCTCCTTCTTTCTCTCTGATATTATGCATTGAGTTCTGAGTATCCATCCTCAACATTCTCATTATGTCATCCTCTTTATGCAATTCATCAAAATCCTTAGTTTTGCATGTTTATTGTGAGGATTTTATAGTGATCATGGGATTAATGCACTTGGAGTCTTATTGGAGGAACCCGAGCAAGGTTCGTAGAGCGGTGTCAACATCAACGATTCTGGTTGTAATCTTCCTTACATGTTACCAATAAAAGAGAGATTTCCTTTCCCAATTCATGTGTATATGTTCTTTTGAATAATTTTGAATGTTTATAGCTTGTTTCATGAGAATTAGTACATGTTTATGTTAATAATGATTGCATATATCTTGTTGTATATTTTTTTTCTGAGTTGTTTCAGGTCAGTGTTGGGAAGAGACCTGCAATCCAGGAGAAAATAGAGAACATAGGGGATCTACTATGAATGAAAGGACACAAGTTGTCATTCTTCATATTTTTAATGTTTCCCTTGCTTAAAATAAATCATTAGGGTTTGTGAGATTGGGTAAGAATAGGTCAGTTGTATATTTTAAGGAGTCATTGCTCTGCCTAGCCATTATACCCTGACTAGGAGGATTTTTTCCCAAAGAAGAAAGATCGTATAGGTGTGGTGTTGT
Source organism: Picea mariana (assembly GCA_032191745.1). Taxonomy (NCBI): domain Eukaryota; kingdom Viridiplantae; phylum Streptophyta; class Pinopsida; order Pinales; family Pinaceae; genus Picea; species Picea mariana. The sequence goes on from JASDQU010244936.1 coordinate 183,428, forward strand.
CAGTTCCCTTACCTTCGTGAGAGGCAGTACTTTTGAGGATTTGGGCTTAACTACCATGCCCATAGGTTCAATCCTAGCTATCAAATGTACCCCTAGATATTAACTAGGAGTTGGTGACCTTAGTTTATTTTCCTAGGGATCTCAGAGGTGATTGTGGTGGTTTCTCATGGTACCTGGGGTGAACTTTGTATCACACATTTTAGTACTACTGGAGGATGCCCCACTAAGCGTGGGTAGTTGCAACAGATAAGGATGGTTATTGGAGGATGGGGTAACTTCTTTTCAATACTTTGTTCACTGGTTCATGGGACTTAATCAACCCATGCCTTCGTTCGGAAGGTCCTTTCCTTACTTTGTTACTATTGTGATCTCAGGACCTAAGCCACATGAGTCAGGATATTTGAAAGGTTGTTTGTGATTGTTGTTGCTTCTCGGGATTTTCTAGTGGTGTGTTTTACGATCGTAGACAACTTAGGAAGGTGTGTATGTAGTCACCTAGAGTTGAAAACTCAAAGTGATCGATCACTTCAAGGTCTTCCACTTGAAGAAGTAGAATTGAATCATCCACCACCTCCCTTCAGGCAATGACTTTATCAAACCGACACTTTTGTACCGACTGGTCTGGTTGAGACTATAGACACAAAAATTGTAGAAACTAATGATTCTTCTTCGAAGGTTGTAACCATATCATATATTGGAGATGAACACTTCACTCATCCAATTAACCTTCCCTTAACTGGAGTTGACACTTCATTTTTTTCTAAATTTTCGTCTCCCGCGTCGCACTTCATTGATAGTTTCCCTCTTCGGTGGGATATAATGAAAGGAACTTTAGAAATGTCTAGGTTGGGGTTCAATGAAACCCCCACTTTGAAAATCATCATTGAAGTAATCCTTCATCCTAGTGTGTCTAACCAAGCGACTAGTGTGGATTATTCCACCATAGTCGCGTCAATCAACAACTCTACTCTACTGATTGTTGGTTCCACTTAGCCTTTGGGTGCAACCATGCCATTAGCTTTGATAAATAATGATTTTTCATCTGGTGTGTTGTTAATGAGCATGCATAACATCTTGACTAGTTCTTGGTCAATGTCCCATGCTTCTAACATTGGTACGGAAAGTTCTTCAATTCCATACCAAGCTTTTCCTTAGGGTAGAGAACATATTTCTCTTTTGTTCCCCTCTATCGGGAGCGGGTCATTCTCGTCTTTCCACCCCAATCTCTTTAGGGGGTAGGATTGTCCTATGGTTAGTTGATTTCAATTCATTTTCATGTTGCCAATATATACTCCATTCATGTTGTATGGTGGGTTCATAAGTAATCCTTTCTCCACGTCTGTGGTGTCAGTAGGGGAAACCATTCCAAGGATAGTGGAATCCCATACAAGGGTCTTTCTCTTTGTTTGGGATGATGATAGGTGAAAATCCATTTCTTATTTATAATAACCCCATGCAAGGATTCTTCCTTCACAATAGGGGTCTGTAGGGGGAAACCCTACTTTTTTTTTAGGAACCAGATGGGTGAAGGTTTTCCTCCTTTTAAATAGGGACAAAAAGGTTTCATTCAAAGCTCTGGTCCATCTATGAAATCTTCCTAGTAGCCTGATGCCAGTACCAATCCTGGTTATTCTTTTTCGAATGGTCCTCAACTTGGAACTTCCAACATCCCTACCTATAATTATGGGTCCCAGTCGAGATTACCTTTTCTGGAAACGCTAAATTTTCTAGACCTATCAAAGCTCATGAATGATCCAGTTTGTCATAATCTGAATTGGCCATCTGTTCTGATGAAATTTCCATACGACATTCCTAAGTTCAAAGGAAATCTTGGTGAATATCACTGCAACCACGTTACAAATTTTCATCTATGGTGTTCATCGAATTCATTAAATGATGATTCAATATAGTTACTCCTTTTCCAATGCACTCTTATGAGAGTCACAACTAAGTGGTACATCGAACTTGATGGTGCATCATTCCACACTTTCCATTTTTTGGATTTGGTTTTTATAAACCATTTTCAAATACCGGTGTGGCACGATGCCATTATTGACCTTCTCTCTACCTTGAAACAAGACAAAGCCACTCCTATCTTGGATCATATCTAGGAGTGGCAGAGATGGAAGTGTCTGACTAAAGATAAAGTTCCTCTAGAATTCTTGTTGTATTGGTTCCTTAAGTATTTGTTTCCAGTCATCTCCAAATATGTATCCACATCAAGAGTATTTTCTGAGGAAGAAAATATCTTCAGGGCCTAAAAGTTGGATTTGATCTATTCACAATATGAACTCTTGTACAGAATTATACTAGATGCACCACAAGTCATTTTTGATCGAACGAAAAAAAAATCTGGGCCTCATTCTAATGGCATTGTAGGTTCCACTCAAAGCTCAGCCATAGACTTGGTCTCTAACTAGATGAGACAACTCTCTATCCAAGTTTTTACTTTCGGTATAGCTCTGGCTACGACTGCCCCCTCCTAAATGTTGGATGTACAAAGTGTGCAATTGACAACCCAAAAAGGTACCCAACAACCTAGCGGGAAGAGAAAGGGCAAGGACAACAAATGAGGGGAAAATAATAACAAGAACATTAGTAAAATGGAATCTAGTTCTTGTGGGGGGAAAGGAAAAGAGGAAGGTGTAGTTCCCTTGTAATCTTTTCAAGGAATATCACCTCACTCACAAGTGCCCCAGGACGAAGAATAGAGGTGGTTATCTTAGCAACAACCTACCGTATTGACAAATTCGTTCCCAGACAGAAAAAACATGGCTTCATGATCTAATGTTTGGGATCAGCAGGGGGGAAACCTAGTTACTCCATGTTGGCCCTTGACCAAGTTTTGGAAGAATATAGGTCATATTGACCTATTTTGGGACTTCGATAGCCTGTTGAAGGACGAGTTCAAGTCGAAGCGGAGATCATGGGATCTCAATCCCTTTTTGGGTCCTTTTTCAGTTTTTGGGAATATGTAATGGGATTGGGATGTCGACCCATGGGTTTACCCATGCTTAGGCCTAGATTGTAAAGTATAAATAGATGTCTAGGCAATTGGTATGTTGATGAGCTAAGTGATAGATCTATGTGATTGAAGTGTCTGTGTGAGACTTGCAGAGCTAAGTGCAAGTCATTGTAAGAAGTTGAGGAAGGCTTTGTGCTATAACGCAAGGAAGAGGGATCTAGTGAGATATGCATATCCTCTGTCCTATGTGGAGTAGGGTTTTGATGGCTCTGTGCTTGTAACTAATTGAATAAAGACAATAAAGAAGAAGAGTTGGTGGACGTAGCCCTAGGGTAGGGGTGAACCATGTAAACACTGTGTTGTTTTGCTTTGTGCTTGTTTGAATATGTTTATGACAATTGCTAAGTGCTTAGAGATGATTAGATAGATATGCTCATTCTTAGTGATAACATTGTATGACAATATTAGATCTGATCTATATGAATGTGCTAAGTGCCTGATCTGCTAGATCTGACCTATCTATTGACGCTAAGTTCTTAAATATATAAGATCAGTGTAAATGTTGCGAATCTTTGTTTTATCAGCGAAGTGGTTATTGATTGCATATTGTGGAATTGACAGTGCTAAGTTCTCTATTAAGTTGTATAATCATAGATCTATGTCCCAGATAAGGTTGTAGACACTTGAGTCCTGCAACCACCCCTGCCTCTACCTCGGGTGAGACTTCATTTGCTTCGCAGGTGTTACCGAAAGGGCTAGTAGTTAGGTTTTTGTTGGTGTGATGTTGTAGCATTCAACCTCGGGTCTTCCTCTTGTGCCAACAAATGGTTCCGTTGTTGGGACATGAAACTGTGATTGCTGGGAACTGAGGAAGAAGAAACTTTGTGCAAATATTCGATCTGAAAGTGTGAAAGCTCTGTGTGTAGATCTGTTTCCCTAGTGTGCAACATTTTACTTGACCTATGAAGCTTTGTGACAAGAGGAAGGTAAGATCTAAAGAAAAGAAGTCTGATCCGAAGAAAAGAGGTAAGATCTGTGAGCTCTGTGCTCTAATAAAGGTAAGAATAGTGAAAACTTCTAGATCTGAAAGCTTTGTGCTCTGTAGAAGTAAGATAAGTGGAAATTTTTGTTTCTAGAGTATGGATCTAGGTATGATTGATAGGTTATGTCCTAGTTTGAAAAATAGGGAATTAATAGATGAAAGAAGGTTTGATATGAATAGATCTGATAAGAATAGTGAAAGATATGTTATACCTATGCATAAAAAGAATGTTTGGACTAACAAATGGATGCAGTACCCTAGAAAGATTTTTTTGCATGTTATCCACCACGATCTTAGCGTGCAGTACAAAAAAAGTTGGGGATCATTTAAAAGAAAGAGAGGATTAAACCTTAGTTACAGTTGCAGAAGACCATGACATCTTTCTAAGGCATGCCCTGGGAGAATACCCGGTTGTATTTGTTGCAAACAATGAACCATGAAGTGTTGGATTTCCCTAGAATGATTACTAAGCTTGAAAGTATGGACATAAGACAAGAAAACCCTAAGGAAGATCCAAAAACTAAGGCTATAGAAGAACCCCAGAAAGAATCAAAGAAGGTATTTCTACAAATGAAAGAAACCTTGAATGGCCACTGACATTTTAGATTATCAAAGATCTTTAAAGAAAAGGAATGCATCGAAGGAAGAATAGGAGACTTCGACATTGACTGTGTTCTAGACGAGGAAACACATGTGAATATCATGACAAAGAGAAATTGGAAAGCTATAGGAAGGCCTGCTATGATTCCTTCATTATGAGGAATAGGGTTATTCAAAGGAAAACTAGAAAACCTGTGTGAAAGGCTTGCCCAGATACCTATGACTATCAATGGAACTTCGATGGAGGAAGATTTTGATTTTATTAAATTTATTGAAGACAATGCCCTGTTTACCATGTTAATAGGAAAACCTTGGATTGACAGAGATTAAGATAGATTAAAAGAAGAAGAAGAAGTCTTGGAGCATAAGAAACAAGAGTTAAAAGATTTCATGATCAAAAGGATTGCACACTTGATTGAAGAACATGAGAGCAAATCGAAGCTATTTAACACTAGCGACCCAGATGTCGAAGTTGCAAGAACATTAGAGGATCCACAATAGATTGAAGTACCTATTCCAGAACAAGAAGAAGTATTATCCCAGATCCCTAGGAATGAATCTCAATAGCGTGAAGTGACTAAAACCATAGAAGATAAGAATCAGAATGGAAAATGAACTACCGAGATGAAGCTCACTAGAAAGAAGGATAGAAATCTAAGTAAGAAGAGAGCTGAATTTGAAAAGTTACATAAGGTTCCAGAGGGAACCTCTTAGACAAAAAAATTGTAGAATTCGAGCTTCGTCGGGATATCATAACAATGACACATGGCACTTCACCATGATGAAGAAATATAGCCGTTGGGACCGATATATCCGTTCAACTGTTGCTCCGAATGGGTTGGAAAGAATTTATAGCTCG
>JASDQU010244936.1:189854-210460 GCA_032191745.1 Picea mariana
TCCCGAAGGGGATATGTGTAATTCATGCAGATCAAGAAAATATTGCAGCATTGAAATTTAGTGACAGGAAGATCTATAGCATGCTTGCCCCACATAAGTACCTAACCAGAACAAAAGGAAAGAATTCAAAGATAATTCCTGAATCTTGGACCATGAACCTCACGCAGTCCACACTACTCAACGTCATGAAGATCCCACACTTCAGAAGACACCAAGAGGTGAATTCATTCGTCAATATACTGCTGTTATGTTACCATGGCGGATACTTGTAGTTAAACCACCATATCACAGTGGATCCGACATTGATCAATCAGATCACAATGCTGAGTATGTAAGGCCCCGACCCATAGGATTTCTACCCCAGAAAGACCATGGATCGTGCTTTAGCTCAAAGGATAAATGACACTTACAGATATGTTGAGAAGGGTATGAGAGGCTACAAGGTAGCTTCTTTCCAAAGTAGCGCAGTGCACCTCGCCTACCAATTGATTGCAGGAAAGTTGGTGCAAAAGAATCGACCCACCCAAGTCACGGGGTTCGTAGTCGACCTCGCAGGGAAGTGCACAGAAGGACTTCAGATGAATTGGGCACAGTACTTGGTGAACCAATTAGAACTCGATTGTAGAGAAGCCCAGGATCAAGGGTATGAATTTCACTTCAGCTGGCTATTGATCCTAATCACTTTCATTGCCTGGGAGATGACGGAAGGTGCGATCTTCCCAGACATTGAGCCCTTTGAACCTCTGACTGCGAAGTTCGGTACACTGTGGTACTCAAATGACATGAATAAGAAATGGAATTCAAATCCCGTATTCCATACGTATTACAACCAGTTGAAGGTAGCCATCCATTCAGAGCCTCGTATGACCCTGAATACCCTCCATAGATTTCAGCCTTTAATGAAGTTCAACGTAGACCGCCATTTTATTTACATCACAACACACATAGATGGACACAAACAACAACTGCAATCATACTACAAGTTGACGGAGGATGACTTGGAATAAATTACCAAGGAACGACCGGTGGACCTCCTTGTTCCAGCATACCCTGCAGAGATGTCTGATGTTGACAGCTCAGAAACTGTGTAGGATACACCCGGACCTAGAAAGACAAAGAAGACTGAAGAGGGTCAGGATATAAATATTACCTCAGCCAAGACGTCTTCCATCTCACCTGAGCAAGGAGGTGATGGTTGATATCTAGATGGTGCATAAGTTTAACAGAAGAAAGGCAAGGTTACATTGCCTAAAGATGAGGAGGACCCCTCAAAGAAAAGGAAGGTTTCCCCACCAAAACCCTCATCCTGGAAGAAAGTGAAAGCAACCAAGACCAAATTTGAGACTACCCTCACATCATATGACTTTGATTTTATTGTAGCAGCCCTGAATGATGCTTCACTGGAGATAACATAGAAGCAATAAGATAGGCAGGAGGAGGTGTTTAGTATAAGGATGAGCTCCAAGGGGTGCAACATGCACTACAGTCCATCCGTGAAGTCTCTACTGTGCCTCTATTGTAAATTCTAACCTTGTACAATATCTACTGCAAAATGATATTTAGAAAAGATACAATGGCAAATACAAACATTACACAAAGATTTTTCACCTGGAAACCCAAACCAGGAAAACCAACATATATTATATTCATACATTGTTTACAATACAATATACATATAGAAGCCAGCAACATCCAAAACCCTAACCTAATGACCTGGATTAGTCCAAAACACTAATTCCTTAACCGGAAATTGAAAACCATCGGCAAAAAACCATGTGCTGAAAAACCACCTAAATATCATGTGGTCTCGGAAATATGTCATCACGGTGCGAATTTTTTTTTCGGGGGCGCTACCCCCAAACCCCCGCGCGGGGGGCTCTAACCCCCTTGCATGCCCGACACAGATGCTCAGACACTTCTACTCATGAAAAGAATATAACACATACCCAACATTCTCCCACTTGTTGTTTTCTTTGCACACAAGGGGTTACAAGGTTATATAGTCAACAATCCAGGGCAGCAATGCCCATGGATCCTCTACACCAAGAGAACTTCTCAGTGCTCACAGATTTTGTTAATGAATCTACAACATTCTTCAAAGTGTCCCCCTTCATCAGTGATACTTTCTTTTCTTCAATCATGTCTCTTACAAAGTGATATTGAACATCAATGTGCTTTGTCTTTGAATGATAAGCATGGTTCTTCGCCAAGAAAATTGCACTCTGACTGTCACACTCTATCCTTACAACTTCTTGTACCAACCTAATACCTAAACACAATTTTTGTAACCATATCGCTTCCTTACTTTCATGAGTGGCTGGCATGTATTCAGATTCTGTAGTTGAAAGTGCCACTACAGCCTGTCTTTTGCTCATCCAACTTATTGCTCCTCCAAATTGGTTAAATCTCCTACGATCCAAATATCCAACCCAGTTTGCATCCACAAATCCATTTATATCGACCACTCTATCCAATCCTGGTCTTCCTTCGTAGCACAATCCATAGCTAGCAGTGCCACGCAAATACCTAAAAACCCTTTTTACTGCTGTCCAATGCTCCTTCCCTGGTTTTGACATATACCTGCTCAAAACTCCCACTGCATGTGAAATGTCTAGTCTAGTACAGACCATTGCATACATCAAACTTCCAACTGCACTCGCATATGGAAAATGATACATGTCCTCCTCTTCTTCATGTGTCTTGGGACACTAATCCACAGATAACTTAACACCAACATGGATAGGAACCTTGACCGGTTTACATTCCTGCATATTAAACCTCTGCAGTATTGTCTTGACATATTTTCTCTGATTTAACCAGAGTTTCCTCCTTTTTCGATCTCTTTTAATTTCCATGCCCAAAATGAAATTTGAAGCACAAATATCCTTCATGTCGAATTTAGAGGACAACTGAGTTATCACATCCTGGATAATCTCCTTGTTGTTTCCTATCAGCAACATGTCATCCACATACAAGACCAAATAAATCAAATGATCACCAATTAATTTAGAATACACACAGTGATCCTCTTTGCTTCTTATGAAGCCAAGTCCCAGCATATAAGTATCAAATTTTTGATACCACATCCTTGGTGATTGTTTTAAACCATACAGGGACTTTTTCAGCTTGCATACTAGCTCCTTCTTTCCTTTCACAGCATAACCTTCTGGTTGCTTCATAAAGATTTCTTCTTCCAGATCCCCATGCAGGATTTTTTTCTTCACATCCATCTGTTCTATTTCAAAATCAAATGCAACAACAACAGATAACAAAAATCTTATAGAGGTTAACTTGGCAACAGGAGAAAAAATCTCACCAAAATCAGTTCCCTCAACCTGGGAATAACCCTTTGCTACTAATCGAGCTTTGTATTTCTCCACTTTTCCTTCTGCATTCAACTTCTTTTTAAATACCCATCTGCTGCCAATGGGCTTTCTTCCAGTTGGCAACTCCACTAGATACCAAGCTTCATTCTTATCCAAAGATGCCATTTCTTCTTCCATGGCCCTTTTATAGAGATTTCCATCCTCTGACTCCACTGCCTCCCTGACAGTTCTAGGGTCATAATCAGTAATAGACAAAGAAAAATTTGAACAAAAATTAGATGGACTATACCTTTCTGGTAGCCTTCTTTCTCGATCCGATCTCCTCAATACCGGAGTATGAGGATCTTCTTCTTCTGATCCATGTTCTTCTGTAGAGTCTGCTTCATCATCCTTTAAATCAAACTCTATCTTCTCTGGTTCTTCCTTACTTGGTAGGACTTCCCGTTTAACAACATCCTTCATTTCTCTAAATGCCACATCTCGGCTATACACTACCTTCTTAGTTTCTGGGTTCCAAAGCTTATAACCTTTGAGAACATCTTTATATCCAATAAAGATACATTTTTCAACCTTCTTATCCAACTTACTCCTATTTTCCTTTGGAACATGAACATATGCATCACAGGCAAATACCTTAATATGTGTGAGAGAAGGTTCCTTACCAGTCCATACCTCTTGTGGAGTCTTGTCACCCAACGCTGATGAGGGTGATTTGTTGACCAAAAAACATGCAGTACCCACTGCCTCTACCTAGAATTCTTGCCCTATCCTGGCACCACTGAGCATGCACCTTGCTTTTTCCATCAGTGTCCTGTTCATCCTTTCCGCAACTCCATTCTATTGAGGTGTATATGGAGTAGTCTTCTACCATGCTATACCGCACTTCTTACAAAATTCTTCAAATTCATTCCTGCAGAACTCTCCACTGTTATCTATCCTCAACACCTTAATTTGTTTCTCCTTAAACTCTTTAAACCTGTCAAATACTTCAGATTTCTTCCTGAGAAAATATATCCAAGTTTTCCTCGAGAAGTCATCTATAAATGAGACATAGTACATAGATTTTCCCAATGATGGGACCGACATAGGTCCAAAAACATCACTGTGAACTAGCTTTAAAACTCCTTCTGCCCTCGTTGCAACGGAGGGGAATCTTACTCGATTCTTCTTCCTATATAGACAATGTACACAAAAATCAAAATCCAGAGAGTAGTTAGACATACCTTCAACCATACCTTTACCGTGTAGTAGTCGAAGACCCTTCTCTCCGATATGCCCCAGTCTTTGATGCCACAACATAACCTTTTCTCCAGAGACTGTAGGAGTTCTTTCTTTTTCAACTTCAATATCATGAACAATGGAGCTATTACACCCATCCCTAATAGTGCTTCTTAGCAGCTTATACAGAGTTCCAAACTGAACTCCCTTCATTTAACACCATTGCTCCTTGAACCATCCTGCAAGTTCCTTTTTCAAAAATTGTTTTTACCCCTGCATCTTCCATTTTTCTTACAGAAATCAAATTTATGGCCATACCTAGGATGTGTAGAACAACAGGCAGTGTTCTAATCCTTCCATATATGAGTCTCAACTTGACCCTTCCTCTTCCTATGATTCTGGTTTTCGAATCATTACCTAAGAAAACATTACCTCCATCATACTTTTCGTATTTGCAGAACTACTCCCTGTGGGGAGTCATATGAAATGATGCACCAGAGTCAATCAACCATGCCTCATGATCTGCATGTGTGCTTGAAGAGGCCAAGTACACATCCCCTCCTTCTTCCTTGGAGGTCTTTTCTTGTATAGAAGAAGATTCTTCAAATACCTTCTTTTTCTCAACTTTGGATCTACACTGCTTCTTGTAGTGCCCTTCTTTTTCACACCTCCAACATACCCTTACAAACTTTCCAAGAGATTTAGATCTACCCTTAGACTTAGATCTCCCACTTGAGAAATTAGATCTATTTCTTTCCTAGGAACATCCTCTTGCAAATAATGCATCTGTGCTATGTTCTTCCATATTCTTTCGTCTCATCTCCTCCGACAACAAGGACGAGACCACTTATTCAAACTTCAAAGAAGTTATATTACTACCTATGGCCACAACCAGACTATCCCACGAGTCTGGTAAAGAACACAACAAACAGATACATTTATCTTCATCTGAAATTTTAATATCAACAGATACTAACTGACTTACCACAGTATTGAAGGCGTTCAAATGCTCTGCCACCGAGTCTCCATCTCTCATCCTCAAGTTATACAGCTTCTTTCTTAGGAATAGTTTATTTACCAGGGACTTAGACTAATACAACTTCCCCAACTTTTCCCATAAATCCTAGGTTGTAGCTTTCTCTGACATATTCAGTAATACTGAATTGGAGAGACACAGTCGAATTGTGCTCTTTGCCTTCCGATCCGTCTTTTTCGAGTCATCTGTAGAAGTTCCTATAGGTGCAGTACCTGGATCTACCATGATCCACTGATCTTTGTCCACCAAAAGATCTTCCATTTTGAGCTTCCACAACTCAAATCTTTTCCCATTAATTTTCTCGATCTCCATCTTCGAATTGCTTGCCATTTCTTTTCACCTGAAAAACAATACCACAAATATCCCACTGTAACAAGGCTTATCACAATCCCAAGCCAAACCCTTGATGACAAAGGCGTCCCTCTGAAGCCAATAAAGCTCTGAAACCAAATGTAAATTCTAACCTTGTACAATATATACTACAAACTAATATTCAGAAAAGAACAGAAAAGATACAATGGCAAATACAAACATTACACACAGATTTTTCACCTAGAAACCTAAACCAGGAAAACCAACATATATTATATTCATACATTGTTTACAATACTATATACATATAGGAGCCAACGACATCCAAAACCCTAACCCAATGACCTGGATTAGTCCAAAACCCTAATTCCTTAACCGGAAATAGAAAACCATCAACAAAAAACCATGTGCCGAAAAACTACCTAAATATCACGCGGTCCGGGAAATATGTCGTCCCGGTGCGAAAAAAAAATTCGGGGGCGCTGCCCTCGAACCCCCGCGTGGGGGGCTCCGCCCCCTGCACCCCCCGAGGGGGGGCCTAGCGGCCCCCCCTCTAACCCCCCTGCGTGCCCGGCGCAGATGCTAAGAAACTACTACTCGTGTAAAGAATATAACACATACCCAACATCTATCAGCAGAAAACATCAGAACTGGAAGATGAACCATATCAACTCCACCAGATCGCTGATATAGTCGAAGCTCACCTTCAACGAGCACAGGAGGAGACAGCACAAGCCACCCAGGCTTTATCACAAGTACCGAGAGACCTTGAAGAGAAACATAGTGCTGCAAAACGGGAAAAGATTGCTCTGCAAGAGAAATGGGATGAAGAAAAAACACAGTTATAGCAAAGCAAGGAACAGTTGCTCATAGAGCAACTCGAAGTAAAGGAAATGGTTCACAGAGAACTTTTCTCCATGACAGACATCAAAGTAAATACCGAATATAAAGTTCCATAGCAGGTGGTGGAACTTGAAGAGGTAATCCAAAAGCTCCAATAGCGCATAGCAGACTTGGAGCTCCGCACTGTACCTGAGGCCCCTCAAGATGTAAGAGACCAATGGGAAGCAACTGCCCACAACGCAGTTGACAGACTAAAATCTCTTGCCTTAGAGTGCAAGAAGCTAAGTAACTGGAGTTCCCAGACATATGAGAACCTCACCAAAAACCTAGAGTTACAGGCATTAGAGTCACATCTCAAGGAAGCAAAGCAACATGCAGACACACTACAGGTGTAGCTGAAGGCCCTATCAGTTGTAGAAAGAATGAAGCAGTCTCAAGAGAAACGCACTGTCCAACAACAGATCTATAGGATTCAAAGCAGAGTGATGGAAGTTACTCAATGACTCCAACCAGTACAAGATAAAGAATGCCAGTTATTCATAGAGGTTGAAAGCCGAGGAGCCAAGTTAGAAAAAGTCGTCATCACAGCCGAAAAACACCTAGAAGGGCCTTTGAATGACGCAGTGATCCAGGATTTTAGTAAGCAAGAGGTCATAGCACAACAATAGTTTGAAGTAGCTTGAGCCAAGCTCGTGGCATTCATGGCAGAACTAGTCAGACTAGAGTGACTCGGGACGAGTCACAGGTGAGTGTTGGGGGCTTGTTGGCCCTTAACCAAGTTTTGGAAGACTATTGGTCATATTGACCTATTTTGGGACTTCGACAGCCTGTCGAAGGAGGAGTGAAAGATGAAGTGGAGATCACAGGATCTCAATCCCTTTTTGGGTCCTTTTTGGGTTTTTGGGAATATGTAATGTGAATGGGGTTTCGGCCCATGGGTTTACCCATGCTTATGCCTAGATTGTAAAGTACAATTAGATGTCTAGGCAATGTAAGAAAGAATCGATCGGTATGTTGATGAGATAAGTGCTATATCTATGTGATTTAAGTGTCTATGCGAGACTTGCAGAGCTAAGTGCAAGTCGTTGTAAGAAGTTGAGGAAGGATTTGTGCTGTAACACAAGGAAGAGGGATCTAGCGAGCTACGCAGATCCTCTGTCCTATGCGGAGTAGGGTTTTGATGGCTCTGTGCTTGTAACCTATTGACTGAAGATAATAAAGAAGAAGAGTTGGTGGACATAGCCCCAGGGAGGGGGTGAACCACATAAACACTGTGTTGTTCTGCTTTGTGCTTGTCTGAATATGTTTATGAAAATTTCTAAGTGCTTGGAGATGATTAGATAGATATTCTTATGCTTAGTGCTAATAATGTATGAGAATGTTAGATCTGATCTATATGAATGTGTTGAGTGCTTGATCTGCTAGATATGACCTATCTATTGATACTAAGTGCTTAAATATATTAGATTAGTGTAAATGTTGTGAAGCTCTGTTTTATCAGCGAAGTGGTTATTGATTTCATATTGTGGAATTGACGGTGCTAAGTGCTCTATTAAGTTGTATAATCACAGATCCTTGTCCCATCTAAGGTTGTTGACACTTGAGTCCTGCAACCACCCCTGCCTCTACCTCGGGTGAGAATTCATCTTCTTCACAGGTGTTGCCGAAAGGGATGGTAGCTAGGGTTTTGTTGGTGCGTTGTTGTAGTGTTGAACCCTGGGTCTGCCCCTTATGCCAACACTCCCCCAGCTAACGAAACACCATCTAATATATATATGATGAGTGAATATGCTTATCTACATACTTGAGCACATGATTATGATAAACCCAAGTCTGGGTCGAAGAGTAAAGCAACCACTGAGCCACAATAACCTCTTCATATCGAGAAGCCTCTTGTAAGTGATTCCATTCCTCACATGCCCAAGGGTGTGTAAAAGAGAGCCTCACATAATCCTAACTCCAGGGTCACTCAAAATTATTCCATCATGGAATATTTGTCCTAGTTGTCAGGTGTGATGTCTTCTCTCAAGGTACTCCAATGTTTCCTAGCGTAACATAGTGCATTACTTTCCACTATCAGGGATACAAATGTGTCTATCTCACAAATCATCACGTTTGACCCTTATAATGTCAAACCTTTCCTCCCTTATCACGTCACTTTCCAAATTCAAGTGTACACCACAAAGAATATTTTTAGGACAGTGATCGATGAGGGAGAATTAACATGTGTGATGTCTCTCTCTTGTTGGAAATCTATTAATTATATAGGTCTCTCTCCATCCCAATATCCCGATGACTTTTKATGGTCATTCTTTATGACCCCATGGGATAATTTCCTCCTTCCGTGTATATTTGGGGGGRAAAACCATATACGTTGAAGTGGAAGTAGTCAAGGCTCCACTTGATTACAACCTCTTTCTAGGTCATAGTTGTACTTACGCTATGAGAACTATCATATCTTCGGTATTTMAAGTGATTTATTTTCCTCATGAAGGGGAAATAGTTACTATCGACSAATTGTCTTCCAGTCATTTAGATCCATTTGTATGACTAGGATGTACTCTCCCGTTGATAGAATGTTCTGAGGTGGTGATSAAAAGTATTGGAATTGGAATGTATTCTTCATTGATGGAACCTTTAATATCCTAGTGCCAATCTTGTAAATTTATTCCACTCCTGCTAGCTTGAGTTCATAAATTCCTATATCTCAAGTGAACCATTTTCGGGTGACATACTTTSAGAATCTTTGGATTCTACCATCCCCATTTGAATTGATAGAAGGACTAAAGCATGTTGGAATGGAAAAGCCTTTATMTATAGTCAAAATTGTTTATCAAGCCATTCAAATGGCCACTGCATACCTAGATCCAAATCCTCTTCATATGGAGGAATTTGACAATCTTATGATGCCCGTTTGGGAGGTTAACTCTTCTCATTCTCCAGTTTTTCTCGAGAAGGTACTTCCCTCAGATGAGGCTATTTTAGAGGAAATGATGGTCTAGAGAGACCCTGGGATGATCTAGATCACCAATCTTATTTAATTCCTGAGATAGATCGTATTGAAAGAGGAGAGTTCTGAGTCCACATAAATGACAATGTTCATAATATCGTGAACCCTTTAGTGAAAAACAATGTTTATGGTGAAGAGAACATGGAAAATATTTTAGAAAAGATCCCTATCAACATATCAAATGATCCCAACATCGTAGAAAATGTTCTCATTGGCACAGAGTATTCTCCTGAGGAGATATATGATTACACCACCTTGTTCAAGGAGATTTGGGACATTTTCACTTGGTTATATGAAGAGATTCCAGGGATATATGCTTAAATTGTTGAACATGAAATCAAGATGTATCTGTTGACATGACCTAAATCCCTTGTCTCAATAGTAGGAACCAAACCCACCACCGAGGCCCAATTTGACTCTACAATGTTTAAAATGGAAAGGTTCTCTAGATATTGTGATCCGACCAATTTATCTATGGGCTTTGTGTTTCTTTGTGAAGGCTCTTCCTTCAATTAGGACTATTTTCTTTTGTATTTTCTCTTGGGTGGGGCTGATATGAGAGATGCAAGATAGCATAAACCAACTTGTCAATTAACAGGATTAAGTTTTAACTACTGGGAAAAGGTTAAGCTTAGGATAACTTGTTGCTCAACATGCAGACAATTACTCTATACCACAGGCCTAGTACTAATACATTAACTGTGTGAGCATCTAATTACTGTCTGAGAAAATAACTATCATAAAGAAAGCACATATGTAACAAGATAATGGCAAGCAAAATAATTCATCTACCATAACCATGCATTACATAACAACACAACGATTTATCTTCATCATTAAAGAAAAGAACATCAATACATTGCACCAGATAACTTGACAACAAAATTAATTTCTCTTACTCATTACTGCATAATTCATGAAATAGGATAGGAAGTAGTTCTTCTCCAGGTCCAATCACATACATATGATGAAAATAGTTTGTCCTTGGTCTAGAAGGACTTCTCAATTCATAGCAGTCTCAAAATAATTCTTAACAGCTCAAAAGAAAGAATTCTTACAACAACCATCAACCCTTTTCTAATTGGCCGATGTCTTTATTTATAATACTGAGTTCTAACTGAAACTAACGGCTAATTACATTTTAAACAAAACAAAAATCGCCACATGGCGTTATCTTCCAACAACTTCTTTAACAATCGTCTTGAGATACTTCTTGGAAAGGATGACTACTCTCGTATTCAGTCCAACTGACAAACAATTTCTCACAAGTTTGAGGCCATGAAAATCTATGTTGTTCCATCGAGGCTGCGTATATTCCCCTGATGTCTATTGCCTGCACTCGGTACTTTACTAAACTAAATTTTAGTTGTTGTAGCATGGTTCAGGCTCTGATCAGATGTTCGGTGAATTGTCGTACTTACCCTGGCTTCGCATCGGCTATTTTCGCGAACTCTTCAGTCCAGAACGCATCTTGTTCTACATGAATCTTGACCACATTGCTCAAGTCAATGAAATTATCAGGGGTGCTGAACTCGGGGAGACCTGCTTCCTTCATCACTCTATCGATTCTACTTCGGTTTTTCTTTCGGGTTTATCGATGAGATCACAGAGAAATCTTTGTTAGGAGATTAGGGAGTCGTTCCTGCAAGCGGATTTGAGATAGTTTAACGATCAAGCGATATGACATAAGGTACTAAAAAACATAATGGATCGGTGCATTCCTGTGAAGCTCGTTATTCTCGATCATTCAATACTTACGTGATCCTAGTTGCTCTTTTGAATTAACTACGATGTATTCCATCCATGTCACCATTCTTCATTAGTTTAAATGAGTCATTTCGTCACCCCATAGCATGGTAAATTGAGTACAACAGATATGTGTGTCAAAACCGTCATAGTGGCTACTTGACCTTTGGGACTGGGAAAATATGCTAGATTTGAGCGTGCATGTGTATGCTCCAGGAAGGTCAGGTACCGTAGTAAGGAAGTCGTTAAATTCTTCTAGAAGGCATATCACCAAGTGTGTCAACTATCAATTGTCAATAATGGAAGCCGGGGATTTTAAAGAAATTGGAGCGATCGTACTGCACATTCTCTCGGACTTCGTTTGGTGGCACTTCAAGCATTCTGGATTACATCCGACGAGGAATCTTGTCACGAAACGTGAGTGTTCTTTCAACATGCTCTAGTTTGTTTCTTTGTTTCACTATAAATCCTAGGAATTCTGTGAGAAATTCCATGCATAAGTCAAGTTTGTGCCTCTGTGACGCTGATTTGGTGCGTTTATTCAGGTGAGATTTAGTGCAGTGGTCCTTATCACCTATAGGCATCCAAGCCGCCACATCGTTGTATTATGGAATCCTCCCCTAACAAGGGACGTGGTTTGTGAGGTAGCCGGAATGCCAGGTCTGAGCCCCAATGCACTTGGGACTCCTTCTTATTGGCTCCCAGTGGCTTTGAAGCTTCGACAAGAGGTACAAGGATTTGCTCGGGGAAGGCACCGACACCTCTAGTGGAAGTTGGGGTGGAGGGAAGTACGCCTGAAAGGGGTATTTTGGGGGTCATGCCCCCAAAGGAGTGTACACCATGGAGAAGAGGGAGGCCTAGGAAAGACACGTGAAAAAGGGAGGGAGACCGCCCCCGATATGAGCTGAGTGTATACCCGGCCACTGAGGAGTCTACGATGCTTACTAACTAGTCAAGGCTTGTGGAGACTGCCAGTAAAGGAAGTGGGGGATGAAAGGGGAGGGTAAAAGGACAAGGTTCTCCCATTAAGAGTCCCACCCAACAGTTAGAGAAAGCTTAGATCGCGATACCTAAACTCTATCAAAAAAATAGGGAGTTGTGGAACCAATTGGTGGAGAAGAACCAGGGGGTATCGACATTACAGGGTCACGAAGGAAGCACAATTTGTCTCCAGAGACAAATTCGATAAGCTCAAAATATAATTGTGCAGTTGCACGAGGCACCGAGGATGGCAACGAACAAGGAAAAGGAAACACCACATGGTGTGAGAAGCAGTCCGGGAGAGGGTGCGCGCGCAAGAGATGCATAATGGGTGACCCCCCTGATTTGGGTTGCCCACAGTTACACATAACATTTATTCCCTCTTGTTGTAAGAGATTTGTATTCTCACTGTGATTGGGTCGGTCAGTAAATATGCCGACAATATCTATTTGTATATAGCCCAAGTCCGGAGGGGAAATTTCTAGTTGTACGAAAAACTTGAAGCTTCTTGAATGTATCACGTCCCCTTTTGGATGTAAATTAACTGCATTCTTTTATTTAAGTTTTTCACAGATCATGTGATTTTATAATTGTTACTTTTGCAAATATGAAATTCTTGATATGTTTTCTCTAGAACTTCCGACATTGATCGACATTGACGTGGCTTATTAACCCGAGGTCACTTAAAATATTTGAACATAAAATTTAGCATTTGGATGATGGGTAAGGATTGCACTTAAGGGATCTACTCACATCGACAACACTAAAGGGGGAAGATATTGTGACTATATATACTTGAGTGGTGTTGGGGATTGATAATTTCAAATGTAAAATTTTAATGTGTACTTTATCTTGTAACTCTCCGACGCCGAAATTGCTTCGGGTGTTGGCGATTGGCTATATCACTTTCCTCTTTGCGTGAAACTTACCTCTTCATTTTCCTGTCGAAGCCGATCAGGTCGGTCTTCATCTATACCTCTTCCAAATTTCAATTGTAAGAGAAAGACTCTCAACTGCCGACGCTGATGAAGATCGGTGTTCAGTGTTAATTTAAACTCCTCAAACGACTTTCATCACCTTTAACATTTACCGATGCCGAACTCCTAAGCGTGTTGGGGGAAGATTTAGCGTACCAATTATTTATGTGTCTTATTAAGGGCCCTTCAATGACTAATATGATTCCTTGCTGTATGTTCAGGCAGGCTTTAGAATGGACATAAAAAATAAGCGCAAGTATTAGTTTCATACTGAAGGCAAAACAGACAATGTAAAGGATCAAGTGGTACCCAAAAGTAAAATGTGGACATAGAATTTTAGGGTCTATTGAGTTCTCAACAAATGGATATTCATTGGGTGAAAGAAGAATCTTTGTTTCTCCTTCGATTCCTATGACCCTGACCCATGACCTAATTTTTTTTTTAATTTTAGTAGAAGTATTGTTTTAGGGCTTGGCCATTTACTGGGAGGGAATCAGTTTCTCCCCTTAGGATCTCTAATCGATAAGTTCCTGATCCAATCTTCTCAACTACCTGGAAAGGTCCAAGCCATAGATTCTTAAACTTAGAATGTTTCCCCTTAGGTTCATTTGCTCTGTCCCACTTTAGGAGTAAGTCTCCTACTTCAAAATTCTTTTCTTTGGCCTTATGCTTATCGAACCATATTTTCACTATTTGTTGGTGAGCTAGGAATTTTGACTTAGCCTTTTCTCTCTCTTCTTCCAGCATAAGAAAAATGTTAATCCTTTGCTGCATGGCTGATGATGGTTCTTCATTGGAATCTTGGGCCAGCTGAAGAGACGGGAGATAGAGTCCATTTGGGAGGATGGATTCTTGCCCATAGACTAGAAAATATGGGGAATTTCCTATGGCTTCCTTAGGTGTGACCCTATCGGCCCATAAAGAATTATAGATTAGATTATGCCAATTTATCTGGTTATCTGTGACCGTCTTCTTCAATATCCTTACTAGGTTATTATTAGTTGATTCAACCACACCATTTCCTTGGGGGTAGTAATTTGGAGAGTACTTGATTATGATTCCTTTGTCCATAGAAAACTCCACAGGGTCAGAGAAAGGTAAGTTGCATTATTGAAGACTGGGATAGAGGGGACATCAAACCTCATGATTAGTTGTTGTTCTATGAATTGGATCACCACCTTATCATTCACATGAGTCAGAGGAATGGCCTCTGTCCATCTCATGAAATAGTCGGTGGTGGTAAGAATTTACTTGTGTAGTTTCAAGGAGCAAGGTGTGATTTCTTCTATGATATCCAACCCCCACCGCTTAAAAGGTCGAGAGACGGTAATAGGTTGGAGCAGGACCTCCACTCTTTTCTCCTTTCCAAAGCTCATTTGACAAGTTTTATAGTTCCTAGAGTAAGTATGAGCGTCTTTGAACAAGGTGGGCCAATAATAACCGGTTCTCAGAATCTTATGAGCGGTGGTGTTTCCTGCAAAATGTCCCCCAGTGGGACCATCATGGAGTTCATTCAAGACTTTTTCGGTGTCTCCTCATTCGAGACATATTAATAGTACCCCATCATAATTGATCTGGAAGAGCACCAAATTTATAAGATGATACTGCACATATTTTAATCTCAGGGCTCTCCTTTCTCTAAGATTGAGGTTTTCGGGATAAGTCCCGTGGTGTAGAAGATAAGTAAGATCTTTATACCAAGAATATTGTCCTAGGGAGATGTATGCTATTTCACCACACCATAGTGCCATCTCATTCTCCCATCCGATATCTTTATTTACTTGATCTTGGGCTTCAGTTGCAAGCTTACACAACCCCTTCCCTTTTACTAGTTTTGTTGGTTTTATATCTAGATCAAATTCCTGGACTACTGCCATCTAGTTCCCTCTCCTTTCCCCCATTTCTCATTGGGTAACCAGGGATCAGACTACAGGGTGTGGCACAATTACTTTAGTGTGATTCTTGAGGATGTAAGACTGGAAGTGTTTTACTGCCTTATAAACCGCATAAGCTTGTTTGTCGACAGTAGGATAATTGAGCTCAACTCCTTGAAGATTAGTATTCATAAATGATACCAGGGCTTCGTTGTTTCCATCATCCTTTTGATTCAAGACTACAACTAGCGATTGGTCGGAGGCGAACGTATAAAGGAAAAAATCCCTATTGAAATCGGGACTTCACAACACCGGGGCCTGAGAAATGGTAGCTTTGATATTGTTGAAGGCGTCTTTTCGCTCATCATCCCACTTAAAATCGAAATCTTTGTGAATCATCTTTTGTAAGGGTTTGATGATTTCCACGAAGTCACGAGTGAACTTCCTCACAAAATTGATTTGGCCGAAAAAGTATTGCATAACTTTCTTATTATGGGGTAACAAAAGTTGAGCTATGGATTTAATCCTTTCAGGATCTATGCGAATCCATGTGCAAGATATAATGTGACCTAACATATTACCTTCCTCGACACCAAAGATATTTTTCTTAGGGTTTAAGGATATACCGTATTTCCTACACCTCTCAAAAATATGAGTTAAGTGTTGGATGTTCTCTTCTCTATTCTTTGAATATACTGTTACGTCATCTAGATACACTACCACGCACCTATTAATTAATCCCCAGAAGGCTACGTCCATGGCTCTTTGGAAGGTTTCTCCTATGTTAAAAAACCCGAAAGGCATTCGTTTATAAGCGAAGGTTTCCCATTTGGTTCGGAAAGTTGTTTTTAAACAATCTTCCTCCAAAACAAGGACTTGGTTGTATCCTGAGAAACCATCTAGTAAAGAGAAAATCTCTGAGCCCGATATGGTCTACAAGAGTTGTTCCATCGACGAGACTAGATAATTGTCTTTTTCTGAGGCCCCATTGAGGTTCCTAAGATCTACGCATAGGTGGATCTCTCTTGACTTCTTCCTCACCGGGACAAGGTTTGCTACCCAAGCAGAAT
Source organism: Picea mariana (assembly GCA_032191745.1). NCBI lineage: Eukaryota > Viridiplantae > Streptophyta > Pinopsida > Pinales > Pinaceae > Picea > Picea mariana. Next base: position 206,248 of record JASDQU010244936.1, read on the forward strand.
GCCTAGCCTAAAAAATGATCTCGGCATCTAATAGCTTCTTTAATTCCTAATACATAAGAGGTTCCAGGTCTGGGTGATATATTCAAAGCTTCTATTGGAAAGGTATTAACTCCGGTTTTAAAGGAATGGTATGTTGAATGATGCGGGTATCATACGTTTTCAAAACCCTATAATACCATGTGAAGACATCCTGGTATTGTGTGAATAATTTGAGGTAGGATTTCCTCTCTTCCTTATACATAGTCTTGCCCAGATTCACATTCTTTGGAATTTTCGGGGTTCCAAGATTTACAGTTTCATGCAAGGGACAAGAGCTACCATTCTTTGCATTTTTGGGTCCCTTAAATTKCTCCCTAAGATCAAAAATATTTTCTATATTGGCTATCCCTTTTGGGATCRTGTGACCTTYTGATTTATCCATAGGTCATCCCATCTGAGGATTGGTTTCTATGGATATTTGTTAGAATTCTTCATCGTAAATAGTGAGGTCTTTGAAATTGTCTTGGTTAGTCAAGAAGTTTATGATTTGTTCATCTCCTTTGAAGAATTTCCAATTGGAAATGTTATTAAGTACCGATGGTTTGTAGAGCAGATCCACAGTGAATCGGAAGGCTTCATAATCTTCTAAAGGTGACAGCCTGGAAGCGGTGGTAGCCAAGGAGTCAGCAAGAATATTCTTTGTTTTGGGGATCGCATTGATGTTAAAAGCCTCAAAGTGTTCTATCAACCTATGCACCTCCTACTGATAGTTCTTCAGATGAGGATAATTGCAATGTATAGTATTTCTTACTTGTCTAACAATAATTTTGGAGTCCCCGAAAACTTTCAATCCTTTGATATCCAAATCTACGACTTTCCTTAATCCTTGTACTAGAGCTTCATATTCAACGGTGTTGTTGGTACATTTGAATTATAGCCTATAGGACAAGAAATGATGTTTACCAATAGGATTTATGAGGATGCATCCTGCTCCATACCCTTCGTGAGATTTGGATCCATCGAAATAGAGGGTCTAGATTTGTGAACGAGGATCGCTATTTTCATTTCCATTATTATTTTCTTGTTTCCAGACCTCTCGTTTTGCAATTTCTAGTGCCGAGTTTTGGAATAAGAAGGTGTCTCATGTTAGTATCGACGATTTGTCTTGAAAGATCAGTTCAGAGTTTTGAGTAAGAGGAACATCGGGTAAGAGGGGTACAAATTTTCCAGAGAAGGAGTCATAGGAATAATTGCCTAGTATTGGGAAATCTGTGGACGAGGGTTCATTAGGGGATTCTAAATCAGTGACCGTATGTTTCACATATCTCTCCCTATCAATTATGATCATTTTATTGTATCCCTTCGGTGGTAGCCAAAGGTGTGCCCAGTCCATACTGAAGTATCCATTTATCTTTTCAGATCATTCTCAGCTTAGTAATAGCCCATATGCCTCTGGGATATCTATTACAATAATGAAAATCACTTGTACAAAGGTGGGGTGCGTTGATATCCTGATAATCACATCTTTGGGTTCTCCTCTGGCCTTGACCTAAGTCCTATCTAGTTGTATGACATGTTTATCAGTCTTGAGAGGAACGACATTCAATTTCTTGGAAACAAACAAGGGCATGATGTTGGAGGATGCTCCATAATCTACTAAATAGTTGTGGATGTTTCTATTGAATATTTCAAACGTTAGGAGGAACGGGGGGACAAATTTTTTTTATTTTCTATCTCCCGAACATGCATTCACAGTTGGTTCTCTCACCAGACCTATGTGAGTCAAACTTCTTTCTGGTCCATTGCCCGTCGTCAGGTTTTCTGCAGAGTTCAAGGCCTATAATAGAAAGTCATTCTACTGAGGGATCCTGCATATATCCATAACTGAAACATTCGCCTTTAGCTTCTTGAGATATTCGACCACGTTGTAATCTAGTTTGGGAGACTCTTGGGTGTGAATACTTATAGGCTTTTTACCGAGAGAAAAAGACATTTTCTGGTGGTCGGGATTTAACTTACTTTGCAAAGCTCGGGTGGCATCAATATCTTTTGAGTCGGGCAGACCCTTACTGTGCATCTGTATCGCCGAAACTTCCACAGGTTGTTCCTGAGACTTAAAAATATCGCTACAAGGCATGATCAGGTCGGGATCCTATATCAGCATGGCTATCTCTCATGGTGGGTCAACTTCTTCCTGGTCCACTGTATTCATGACCAAACTACTTGGTGATTTGGCTAGGGAGACTTCGTCTAGAAGCCTATTGACCATCAAATTCATGGCATGTACCCATTGAGGGAAGTCTCTTTCGGAGTGGTTCTCCTGATGATAAATACAGAAAGAATCAGATGTGACATTGCTTAGATCGATATTTAAGTGAGCGAGGGGAGGTTCAATTGCTTTGAAAGGTGGGTTTCTTTTAAATAAAGGATTATAGGGCCTTTGACCTTGGTTTCCCTCCTTTGCATTTCTCTTCATGTCTATGATTTCATTTGATAATTTCTTAACCATGCGTTGTAGATCTTCTATATCACTATTACCTCTATCGAGAGTCTGTTCAACTGATTTTACTGGAGGTCTAGTCAAAAGAAGTCCTCTCTTGAGAGGGTGTTGGGTTTGTTTCTCTACTAGAGAGACCTAACCTTATTTACATCCCTTCATCTGAAATTCTATCATTTTGGCTTCTTCAAAATTTTCCGCCAGGTTTTGCTTAGTGACTCTCTTTACAAACATAGAAATAGAAGCCGGGAGTGCGTTGGCGTAAACCTTGATTTGTAACTCTTGAGTTGGTTTCACCGCATGATGGAATTTGTTTAATATGGTCGTGAATCTCTGATTGAAATCTTTGACCCTTTCTTTCGGGCTCATGGTGGTTGTGAACAACTTAGCCATCAGGGCCCCTGTGGTGGTTTCTTCTACAAACTTATCTAGAAAGTCTTTCTGTAACTTGGTCCAATTGGTTATCGACCCTACAGGCAAGTTGAAATACCACCTGGAAGCTGAATTTTCATATGTGTAGGGGAAGAGTCTGCAAACTATGTCTTCATGTTGAATTTTCATAAGTCTGATCGTAAGTATGAACTTCTTGATGTGATCTTCAGGTAAACCTAAAGTTTCAGGGTCGTACTTAGGAATTAGTTTCTCTGGATGTTGGGGAAGATTATGTATTCGTCCGGGGATGGCCACAACATCTCTGGCCAACCAGGGATGATTGTTCTAAAGCGGGATTTCCCTTTCTTCCTCATGCTCATTATTATCCTCCATATCTTCGGAGTCCGATTTGAACTCTTCTTCTTCCTATTAGCACTCTGTAAATTTTGTCTGGCTGAATAGATAAATGACAGAGGTAATTGTTTCAACCAGCTTTAGAGATGAGGCACTGGCCTGCTCAACTCAGAGGGGGATTTCTCATGTCATTGGGTATATCTATGGAAATCGATGGCTATATTTGGTTTGTTTTGGGGGTTTTGATAAAGTTTTTTGCAAAAAATGGGAGGAACACTATGGGCTATGGAGTCAAAATTCTGAAAATGAACGAAAATAATGAATCAACTGATAGAACTCTTTAGAGGATAAAGGCTAAACGAGGCGATAAATTTGAGTTATTCTTAAATTTAGATAGAGTTTAGGAAGATAATGAAAACAAATAAATTCATCAGATCATTATTGAAATGAATTTTGAATTAGTTAAGAAGACAATCACGCAATTTAAATTGCTTAAGCCAAAAGCATCAAATGATGAATTATGGGCCTTTAAATCTCCAATTTAAATAGAAGAAAATGAGAATGAAAGACAAGTCACAGGAAATACATACGATGAAAGGAAAGAAAGCTCATATCACCACCCTTTAGAATCTTTTCATAGAGACTTCAAAATCTTCTGCATTTATATTCAATTCAGATTCAGAAAATTTACATAATAGAGTCTGATACAACGAAAAGGTACTCTTGAACTTCTGCCAAAATTGATCAATTCAAGTCTCTCAGTACTTATACAATTTGATCAAAACAACTGAAACTGAAACGTTTCAGCTTCTATAATAGTTTCGACTGACAATTTTAGTATATCAAACGATTTACAATAGTTAGCAGAAAGAAAATGTTTCAAAATCATGAACAATGTCTTTGACTGCCCGAATTCCTTTGTGCCATCTGTCTCGCTCTGAGCCTCTCTCGGATCTACAAAAATGGTGACACCTACAGATCACTTGTTGGTTTCGAAGACGTTGCACTTTG
>JASDQU010244936.1:222992-236539 GCA_032191745.1 Picea mariana
GATCAAAACAACTGAAACTGAAATGTTTCAGCTTCTATAACAATTTCGAATGACAGTTTCGGTATATGAAACGATTTACAATAATTACCAGAAAGAAAACGTTTCAAAATCATGAACAATTTCTCTGACTGCTCAACTTCCTCCGTGCCATCTGTCTCACTCTGAACTTCTTCCGTATCTGCAAAAATGGTGACACCTAGAGATCACCTGTTGGTTCCAGAGACGTTTCATTTTGTCTTACCCAACCGCATGATTTCTTTCCGTTGTGGATCACAGGGGATTTTGTAATCCATCATCTCTTTAATCAAAATTTCCAAGTCAATGCATGTGGCAYAGGACATGGTTGGCATGTTGACCTTCATTGTTTTAAACTTGTTTAAAATTTCAAAATATGTAGCCAAATACTCTACCAGACTCGGGACTTTCAAAATTTCTTCCATATCTTCGAACTTAGAATATTCCATTCTACATTGCATGAGGAGAAAGTGATAGTCTTCTTGATTTTATAATGAGCCTTTACCATCCCAAAATGATGGAAGGCCTTTGGAAAAAAAAATTCAAAAGAGTCTTTAAACTCCTGTATGTTGTGCTCCATTTGCATAGCTTTGTTCTGGACTAATCTAAGTAAGTTGTACTTGGCAATGATTCTCCTGGACGAAATGATCAACGCGGTCCTATATTTCACACCAATGGTTTGAATTTCAGCAGTTGGTACAACATTCAGTAAATCAATAGCATTTTGGGCCCACTCCGAGGGATTCTTTGCTAATATTTCATTTACAACAGTGCATCTATTCTGAGCTGTAGCAGCCATGTTATCTGTCATTGATAAAATTCAGATAAACCCTGAATTTAGCAATCTCTGCAGCAATAACGTCCCATATTACATGTTTGGATTCCTGCAATAACGTCTTTCCCTTTAACCTGGTTTTTAGATTGCTCACTCTCTCCTACAAATCTTGATTTTCTCTATGGAGTTGAGCCATATTTTCATCCTTCACTTTCATCTCTTGCTTCAAATTTTCCATGTTCTCTTTGAGACTCTTGATCTCACCTATTTTTATGCTCACCTGGGACATAGCTTGTAATACCCTTTAGTTCTTGACCCAGCCTCTGTATTAGTAGGTATAATGACTGCCATGTCTAATGTCACTGCCTGCACTAGTGACCAATGCTCCTTCTCTTTCTCCTATTGCAACGGTTTATCCTTGTAATCGAGTGCCTCTTGTCTGAATGTTTCTTTCTCCTGTTCCAATGCAATCAATTTTGCGGTCTGTGGATGATCTGTAGGTGACATATTCATCCTTTTCTTTAGACTTTGGATCATCTTGTACTTTTCATCCAAAGAAGCTTTCAACCCCTAGGGACCTTCAGACTCTATCCTTTTGACCTATGTCATCCAGGCTTTGCTGGACACTTTTTCCTATTTCAGTTGTCCATCTAGTTTTGATGCATATGTTGTTAATCTTGCAACTTTTAGAGCCAAGATTAGATAATCAGAATATAACATGTCACTGACATTCCTATGAAATTTTACTTTGTCAGGGGAAACAATGTTTTCATAGTGCATTTTGATCTCGGATACCTTATCATCATCAGCCACTGCAATGTTAAATGTCTTTTTCTTCTCACCCCTGACTGAGAGTAAGGAAGCCTTATGATGAGAAGTTCTTTCTACTTCAGGTAAGATGTCTCTTATTTCACTGTTTTCCATAATTCCCTTCATAGCATACTGATTCATTAAATCTTTCTTGGACTGATACACTTCCCCAAGAATCTGGCTAAATATGTATTTCCTGGTGCTGAAAACCTTTGTGTTTCTTTCGTTTTGTGGCCTACTTTCTGTGCTAGTTTCTTCATTCTTGGCTGTATCCTCTACCATCTCCATGCATTTTTTTCCTTTGGGTTCTTCTTCTTCCAGGTCAACTACTTGGGATGATGATGTGATTTTCATTCTCTTAAGAATTTCTTGATAGCTATTGGCACCTAGTGCTTCCGACCTGTTCCTCTTATTGTAGACGCTCATTTTAGGAGTTTTGATAACCAACCTAGGGGAAGATTTTTGTGTCGGGCTCTGCTGAGAAGTCGGTTCTATTTTTTTTGTTTGATAATGTTGCATGGTGACCTCCATCTCTTCACAGGTCTCTAGATTGGCCAACTCATCGAATCCCTCGACATGTTCATGTTCATAGGGACCTTGTCTACTGACCAATATTCTCTTTGATATGATCTGATACAGATCATATCTTCTCCATTGCAACTGTGTGAAACCAAATTAACTGAGCTTGGATTAGAAGCCTTGTGTGCTTTAATAAAATGCTCAGTCTCTAAGATAATTCTTTGTCTTATGAACTCCAAAGAAAACATTCTGGGCGTCAGAAAAATTGGTAAAATATAAGGTCCTTCCTGGTATCCATATACCCAAATCAAAGTAGATTGTGTGAACAACACCCAGTCTCCTAACATGCTCTCTAGATTTAGCTGTAATGAAATTTTCATTTCTTCCAGAACTCTCGGCAGATATGAACACAAAATGAGATTGTATACCTTGGACATAATCTTGTTGATGAAGATGAGCATGGTGATCCTTTTACACTCGGTCGAAATAAAAGCAGTCTCAGGAAATTCAATTCTATTGGATTCCAGAAAAATTTTCAGCAATTGAGTGTAGTATATGAAGTGTCTCAACGAGCTGAAGTTAACTAGTTGTTGATGTATATTCTCTACAATAAATTCATCAAAAATGACACAGAATGACTGACGAGACAGAAAGAAAATCAACAGGAAACCTAACATGACCTCTACCACAAAATTGTCATTGTCTAACCCTAAAATTTGACTTAGCAGAGAACAAGCCCGCTAGACTTCGATAATCATGACGCTTACACTGGCAGGTAATGATAGACTCTCTGAATGATGTTTAGGCTTGACTATGGTCTGCAGAAATAAGGTTTTAACTTCGGGCAGACACTCTGTATAAATTGTGATCATTCTCTATTCCTCAAAGGACTCTGACACTATGGGGGAGGCATTTGGTATATTGAGAGTATGTCGGATTGATGGACTGTCTACTTTACATAGAAATTCTGACCCTAATTTATTAAAAATGACTCTTTCTCCCTAAGAATATCACTCTGCACACCATCTTACAAATTTGGGGAATGGAAAGACTGTTTCTATGACGTAAGGGATGATGGAGGCTTGAGCCACTTCAAGGAAAGGTATGCACATTCCAACATTGTCTAACAAATTCGATCTAGACACAGAAACGAGTGAGACTGTTATCGCTGTGTCAAAAATGTCAAAATCTCTGTCAATTAGGGTTTCCTCTCTAGAGGAGATTTCTTGTTCATTCACAGATAAAAAAATAGGATTGGCAGCCATGGTGAATAATATCTGTCAAGTGGTGAAAATCATGAGTCTGGTTCAGTTCGGATCTTTGAAATTCGACTGGAAGCTTTGCGCCAAATTTCCAAACGTTTGAATGCTTCAAATTATCATAGAATAATGTCGAGGGATTCCTCCATTTATAGGTATCTATTGACATTGTGGGTTGGAGAAAATGGTTTCAGGTGGACCACTTTTCTCCCCGATGTGCTTCTGAGGTCGCCACACGCTCATGATTTAAACCATGGTAGTTTTCCTTGGCCCTCCCTCTATCGATTAATCCTTGCGTAATTTCAATCACCAATATAAGATTCAGCCGTTGATCCAGGCTACTTCAAGATCTATGGTCCACATTTTCCCAGCGGCTTTGGCATCGAGGGTTGGAGGAAGTGGTTTTAGTCAGACTACATTTTCACCCGATGTACCTTTATGGGCGCCATGTGTCTCGTAATGAAACCACGAAGGTTTTCCCTGGCCCACCCTTTATTGCTTAATATTTGCATTAGTTAAATCTTCAATATGTGCCTCAACCGTTGATCCGGGCTACTTTCTGTATCGATGGTTCACCGAGTCTTTCTCTTTACATCTCCGTTATTTTTTCCATATGTCACCAGATATAGCCAGGTTCTTCTATTTATCGTTTCTCCGTGGCGGTATAACCCTTCACTAAAATTTTGAAGCTTGGATACCATATGGAAATTATTATGGTGATAACACTTCCGAAAATTCGTTTGGCTCATAGACGTCGGTGGATGGCATTTCAAGTATCAAATCGAGAGCTTCTTGGATTTCAGTAATCGCAAAATCTATTAAGTCTTCGATGGAGTGTATGAAAACTTCGTCGAGAGTGCTGACCACCAGTCTTCTTTGTTGTTTTCTTTGAGGGAGGATAATGCACCGATCTGCTGGGTGTAGGCTCTAGTGATTCTCCTTAATTGATTCACTTCCTCATGAGGAAGGGTGTAAGTTATTTCAGGGTGAAAAGGTTCTTCCTTGGGCTAGGGTGAGTTATCCATTTCGGGAATGCTCAACATGTGTGGGCTGTCTTGTGACAGACTAGCCATGCATGTGGGTTGTTATGAATCTGTAGGCTGCTTGAAATGATAGATAAAATATGTACTCATCCATTCATTCTCAGACCCTCCTTCTAGTGCCAATTCCATTGATGAGACCTAAATCCCTTGTCTCAAAAGTAGGAACTAAACCCACCACCGAGGCCCAATTAGACTCTGCAACATTTAAAATGGAATGGTTCTCTAGATCTTGCAATTCGGCCAATTTATCGATGGGATTTGTGTTTTTTTTTTAAGGCTCTTCCTTCAGTTAGGACTATTTTCTTCTGTATTTTCACTTGGGTGGGGCTGATATGAGAGATGCAAGCCAGTATAAACCAACTTGACAATTAACAGGATTAGTTTTTAATTACTGGGAAGAGGTTAATCTTGGGATAACTCGCTACTCAACATGTAGACAATTACTCTATACCACAGGCTTAGTACTAATACATTAACTGTGTGAGCATCTAATTACTGTCTGAGAAACTAACTATTAGAAATAAAGAACATATGTAACAAGATAATGGAAAGAAAAATAATTCATCTACCATAACCATGCCTTACATAACAACACAACGATTTATCTTCATCATTAAAGAAAAGAACATCAAGACATTGCACTGGATAACTTGACAACATAATTAATTTCTCTTGGTCATTACTGCATCATTCATGAAATAGGATATGAATTAGTTCTTCCCCAGGTCCAATCAAATACATCTCATGAAAATAGTTTGTCTTTGGTCCAGAAGAACTTCTCAATTCATAGCAGTCTCAAAATAATTCTTAACAACCCAAAAGAAAGAGTTCTTACAACAACCATCGACCCTTTGCTAATTGGCCAATGTCTTTATTTATAATATAGAGTTCTAACCGAAACTAACGGCTAATTGTAGTTTAAACAAAACAGAAATCACCACGTGGCGTTATCTTCTAACGGCTTCTTTAACAGTCATCTTGCGATACTTCTTGGAAAGGATGACTGCTCTCGTATTCAGTCCAGCTGACAAACAATTTCTCACAAGTTTGAGCCCATTGAAATCTATGTTTTTCCATCGGGGCCGTGTATATTCCCCTGATGTCTACCTCTTGTGCCCGGTTCTTTACTAAACTAAAGTTCAGTTGTTGTAGCATGGTTTGGGCTCTGATCGGATGTTCGGTGAATTGTCGTACATGAACCGGCTTCACATCGACTATTTTCGTGAACTCTTCGGTCCATAGCGCATCTTGTTCTACATGCATCTTGACCACGTTGCTCAAGTCAATAAAATTATCAGGGTTGCCAAACTCGGGGAGACCTGCTTCCTTCATCACTCTATCGATTATGCTTTGGCGTTTCTTTTGGGTTTATCGGCGAGATCGCAGAGCAAGCTTTGTTCATATATTAGTTAGTCGTTCCTGCAATCGGATTTGAGATAGTTTAACGATCAAGAGATATGACATAAGGTACTAACAAACATAATGGATCGGTGTGTACCTGTGAAGCTCATTATTCTTGACCATTCAATACTTACATGATCCCGATTGCTCTTTTGAATTACTTGTGATGTCTTCCATCCACGCCATCATTCTTCTTTAGTTTAAACGATTCATGTCATTGCGGAATATCGTGGTAAATTGAGTACGACAGATACGTGCATTGGAACCGTCATAGTGGCTTCGCAACCTTTGGGATTGGGAAAAGACACCAGAGTTGAGCGTGCATGTGTATTCTCCCAGAAGGTTGGGTACCATAGTAAGGAAGTCATTAAATGATTTCGGAACCTGTATCACCAAGTGTTTCAACTATCAATCGTCAATACTGGAAGTCGGGGAGTTTTAATAAATTGGAACGATCATACTGCACATTCTCTAGGACTCTGATTGGCGGCGCTTTAAGCATTATGGATTATGTCCGACGAGAAGCTGTGATGCGCTAAGTCTTCAAGGAATCTTGTCATGAAAAATGAGTGTTCTTTCGACACGCTCTAGTTTGCTGCTTTGTTTGTCTATAAATCCTAGGAATTATGTGAGGAATTCCATGAATAAGTTGAGTTTGTGCCTTTGTGACACTAATCTGGTGCATTTATTTAGGCAAGACTTAGTGCAGTGGTCCTTATCACCTGTAGGCGTCCAAGCCACCACATAGTTGTATTATGGAATCCTCCCCTAAAAAGGGATGGGGTTTGCGAGGTAGCCAGAATGATAGGTCTAAGCCCCAATGCACTTGGGACTCCTTCTTATTGGCTCCCAGTAGATTTGAAGCTTTGACAGGAGGTACATGCATTTTCTCGAGGAAGGCGCGGGTGCCTCTAACAGAAGTTGGGGTGGAGGGAAGCATGCCTGAAAGAGGTATGCTGGGGGTCATTCCCCCAAATGAGAAGACATCATGGAGAAGAGGGAGGCCCAGGAAAAACATGGGAAAAAGGGAGGGAGACCACCCCCGAGCTGAGCTGAGTGTTTACTCGTCCACTAAGGAGTCTACGATGCTTACTAACTGGTCGAGGCTTATGGAGACTGTCCGTAAAGGAAGCGAGGGATGAAAGGGAAGGGTAAAAGGACTGGGTTCTCCCATTAAGAGTCCCACCAAGAAGTTAGAGAAATCTCATCTCGCGATAGCTGAAATCTATCAAGAAAATAGGGAGTTGTGGAACCAGTTGGTGGCAAAGAACCAGGGGGTATCGACGTTGCAAGGTTGTGAAGGAAGCACAGTTTGGCTCCAGAGACAACTTCGAGAAGCTCAGGACACAATTGTGCAGTTTTCTGAGGTGCAGAGGATGGCAGTGAACAAGGAAAAGGAAACGTCACATGGTGTGAGAAGCAGTCCGTGAGAGGGTGTGTGCGCAAGAGATGCATAATGGGTGAACCCCTGCTTTGGGTTGCCCATAGTTACACTTAACATTTCTTCCCTCTTGTTGTAAGAGATTTGTATTCTCATTGTGACCAGGTCAGTCAGTAAATATGCCGACGATATCTATTTGTATATAGCCCAAGTCTGGTGGGGAAATTTCTAGTTGTATGAAAAACTTGAAGGTTCTTCAATGTATCACATCCCCTTTTGGATGTAAATTAACTACGTTATTTTTTTTAAGTTTTTTCCAGATCATGTGATTTTATAATTCTTACTTTTGCAAATATTAAATTGTTTATATGTTTTCTCTAGAACTTCCGACCTTGATCATCGTTGACATGACTTATTAACCTGGGGTCACTTAAAATATTTGAACATAAAATTTATCATTTGGATGATGGGTAAGGATTGCACTTAAGGTCTCTACTCACTTCGAAAACACTAAAGGGGAAATATATTGCGACTATCTATACTTGAGTGGCATCGGGGATCGGTAATTTCAAATGTAAAATTTTAATGTGTACTTTATCTTGTAACTCTCTGACATGCGCAATGATTACCTCTTTGTTTTCATGTCAAATCTGAATGGGTCGGTCTTCGGCGATACCTCTGCCAAAGTTCGATCGTAAGAGAAAGACTCTCAACTGCCGATGCCGATGAAGATCAATGTTCAATGTTAATTTAAACTCCTCAAACGAATTTCATCACCTTTAATGTTTACTGATGTCGAACTCTTGAGTGCATCAAGGGAATCTTTAGCGTGCCAATTCTTTAATTATCTTATTAAGGGACCTTCAATGATTAATATTATTCCTTGTTGTATTTTTAGTTAGGCTTTAGAATGGACATAAAAAATAAGCACAAGTATCAGTTTCATACTGAAGGAAAAACAAACAATGTAAAGGATCAAGTGGTACCCAAAAGTAAAAAGTGGACATAGACTTTTAGGGCTTTTTGAGTGCTCAACAATATCCTAATGAAAATTATGTTTGAAAAAAGTTGAGATCTGTCAACTCTAGGAAGGAATCTACCATAAAGGATAAAGTAGAGAAGATCCTTAGAGTGGGTTTCAACTATCCGGTTCCCCTTACAGAATGGGTTTTGAACCCTATTCTAGTAGATAGAAAGTATGCAACCATCCATATGTGCAATTTTGCAATGCCACTTATCGATTAAATTATCGATGAATGTGTGGGACATGATATTTTCTCCTTCATGGATGGATTCTCTTTATATAATCAAATCCATATTAAACCTGAGGACCAACATAAAACAACATTTATTTTTCCTTGGTGAACGTTCACATACTATAAAATGCCTTTCAGTCTTAAAAATGCTAGGGAGACTTTCCAGCGGGCCATGTCTTTTTCCTTCCATTACATGAAGCACATTGTTGAGGCGTATCTGGATGATTTGGTTTCTCATTCCTGTCGTATATTTGATCGTCTGGTTCACCTTTTTCATTTGTTTCATAGATGTCATTATTATTGTATCCAACCTAATCCACACAAATGCAATTTTTGTGTCACTTCAGGGAATATCCTCATTTTTATCATGTCAAACAAAGGGATCACTGTGGACCCTTTGAAGGTTGAGGCACTAGTTCAGTTTCCTCCCTTGCGTACTATATTAAAAATTAGAGACTACAAGGAAAAGTGATTTCCTTCTTCACTTTATCGCTAATTACGATGAGATAACTAAGGTTTTCATCCATTTTCTAAAGCAAGGGATGCCATTTGAATGGGATACTTATGTGCAAAGGTCTTTCGATGTATTAAAAAGGGATTTAATGTCTTCCCCCCTCCTTAGTCCACCCAACTATGCTCATGACTTATTTTTATACATAGCGGTGTCCAAGTCAACCGTAGGTATGGTTTCAGTACAATAAGATAATACACTCCTTGAGCACATCATTTATTACTTGAGTCATGTCTTGGTTGATGTTTATTTGTGATACTTGTATGTTGAGAAGTTAACTCTTCCAACTGTCCATGTTGTCCAAAGTATTCAACATTATATCTTCTTCTGTAAAACTGTTATCATTGTAGACGTTAATATTTTCTAGTATGTTTTAACTCATTGTACACCATGTTGGAACACATTTAAAATTATAATCCTGAAGCTTTACCCTACCCTTTTTACTCTACCTCAGAGTCAGTTTACAAATGATAAATCATTTTCATTTCTTTTATCCTTAAGGCGTGCATGAGGTCCATCSTCTATTAAGCTCCCCCGTTGATCAAACGATTCCTTTTCCCCCAAGTTTTTGGAGCTACCTGGTTATTAAAGGAACAAGCCACTAGAGGCTACTTTGGAATTTCATACTTTGGAGTTTTGTGCTTCGGGTGTTTCTCCATGTCATAACTTTGATGTCCCGATACTCGAAMGATGTTCAAAAAATCCTAGCACTATACACGTATACCTTCCTAAGCTTTGACACATCATTATGGGTAATGGCCTGGAAAAATTTTAATTAAGTTAATTTKTTGATGCATGAAACAGTAAATACCTAAAAGCTAAACCACAATTAAAAACTAAGTAGCAACTTCACGAATTTGGAGTTCATATATTTTCCATTCATCACACTCTAGATTCACGAAGTCCAAACTCCCGAAGTACCTTAAACACTAAGAAGGGTTAATTAAAGTTAAACATAATTATCCAATGATTAACCGCTTCACGATTTAGAGTTTCGGGAATCCTACCTCGAGCTATCATCAAATATCCCCAAGTCCGAAAACCCGAAAAGACTTAAAGTTAAATATTATTTATTAATAGATTAAATTCGATTATCTCGCGATTAATTTTTCGCTAAGTCGCGGTTCCGGTAAATTCAAATTTTATTCATCTCACCTCCCGATCGTGAACCACTGAATATTAATGGCAGTAATAACGGCTCTATGGAAATGATTTCAAATGAGATCATAGAACACCACCTAGATCTTTTTATTAAGGAAAATAAATGCATTGTCAATAAAGGTATTCGTAAATAAATACACTTAAGGTGAATAAAGATATTGGATTTTGAATTCTATTTCCAATCTCACAGAACATCAAGTTTTAGCAAGCTAAGAAGTTTATGAGATTCCCTGTAATAAGTAACATAGTTCTGAGCTTGTAATATCATGGCGTCACGAAAAATGGCTAAAGAAGTTGTTGAGAGGGAAAACCCAAACACATATGTTCTCTCGGATACTTCACCAAGAGCTATAGATACTGTGAAAACCTAGCCACAGGTATTTGATGTCCTGCAATATGAGTTGATAAACTACCTAGAGGATTCCGGCGAAGAGGTGACCAAAACCCATGTAGCAAAGATCAGGGATATACGTTACACATGATTTTGGTCACTTTGGTGATGTCTCTACAAGTGATGTATTCAGGCTCCCACAAGGACTTTTTTCCTGAGAAAAGTGACTGTTGTCTTTTTTGACATGTTTACAGGCAGGTGTGYTTGTCATTGATGGCAAGATCAGAGTATGCAGCGATGGAGAAATAGGGACAACATAAKCCTGGGAGGAGAAGAGACAGAGATATTTGGATCCCATTGAGAATTCTCAATGAACGTCAGATCTTATCCCGAKATCCGAATGACGTTGGATCCAGGAGAACCTGCACATTCTTTAACGAGCAAGGTGGAGCGGGGTGAGGAAATCCCGAAGGCAGGAGGACAGTTTTGGATACCATGAGTTGGAAGACTTGAGACTCTTCATCATCAGGAGTCCCAGAATTKTGAAATGTGAAACACTGAAATCCTGAAAGCAGSAGGAYAGTTTCGGATGCCGGGAGTTTGGAAGGGTCGAGACCCTTCATCATCAGGAGTCTTGGAATTGCGAAATAAGAAACCTTGAAAACCCGGAGGTTCGGATATTGGGAGTTGGAGGAGTCAAGAATAAAGACTCTTCAACACAGGATTGTCGAAGTGTCGAAATGAAAAACGTCRAAAATCCTGAAACAGGCACATCAACTGGAGCTTTGGATAYCGAGAKTTGGAGGAATCAAGAGTCGAGACTCTTCATCACAAGAGTCCCGAAGTTGCGAAATGAGAAAYGCAAAAACACCTTTTTTTGTAGATTTCAGATACCGGGATATGGAGCATCAAAACACTTCATCAAAAGGAATGCCAGAATGCYRAAATGCCAAAATGCGAAAAACACCTTTTGGTGTGGGTTTCAGATACCAGGAGTTGGAGTGTCGAAACACTTTGCAACAGGAATGTCGAAATGATGAAACGCCGAAATGTGTTTTCAAATAAGGCTATGGTCACCGCCAGTTGTCACATCGTAGAAGAGCTATAGATAAGATCTCAAAGAGACAAGATCCATTTCAGAGTTTGGGACATGGAGAGTCGAGATGACTCATCACAGAATCCCCGAAACGCAAAATGCGAAATACATGTTCAGAACTGGCCCTTGGTCATAACCCATGGTCACATCGACGAAGGCTCAAGGGAGGAGGTAGCATGAAGCTAATCTCCATTTTAGGGATTGTGACTTGGAGAGTCAAGATGCCTCACCACAGGGATGTCGAAAGGCCGAATTGCGAAATGGCGAAATAAGCATGAGACCCATCATTTATGATCCAATGGTGCAGGTTATTCAAGAATATGATCGAAGGGATACTGTTTCTCTTCACAGTTAATCAATCAGTGGTGATTCAGTTGATGAAGCAGTCTTTGAAGGTTCACAATGTAACTGCTAGAAACCACTGATGGTTTCTGCCAGAGGACTCGAAGAGACTTCTGTGTGATTGCTAGAGGAGCTGAAGAGTCTCAAGGAATCTGCCAATGGAATGAAGATTGTCCGTGGAGGAAATTGATAGATGGATGAGTGTTGAATCTTGTAACTGCAATAGAGAGGATGAGCTTGATTCATGTGATAGAGAAGACAAAGAGTCTCAACTGTTGGAGATGCTAAGAAATCTTAGCATAACACCCAGTGATGATGGACACATGGGTTTAACAGCCAGAGAAGCTGAAGAGTTGCAATGATGAACAGGCGGAGCACTCGACATGAAAAGCATGAAGAAGCATTGCACACAGGGCATGGACAAGGTGCAGAGAGACTATAATAAGGCAGAAGAAAGAAGAGATGGTTGTTGTTGTTGAGAGGGATTTAGGAGTGTAGAAGGAGGAGTGTGCAGCAACTGAAATACAAAGAAGAGGAATGATGCATCGAATGGACGTGGCACACAGAGAATAAAAAGAAGAAGCATAGAAAGTGCAAGGAATGTGTGCAAAAAGATAGTGAGACACTAAAGGAAGGCTGAGGTTCTCTTATAGAGAAAAAAAAAATAGAAGATAAAAAATCGCAAGAAGATGCATATAGAGAGACATTGATACAGGAGAGTAGAGCAACATAGCAGAACAATGATAAGCCTAGTAATCCAATGATAAATATTGTATCACTTTGATGAATTTATATATAGCAAACTTTATATTTTAGGGTGGTAGGGAGGTGCTAGGGAGGATTGTTGTCCTCATAGGTTCAAGTGGGTGCTTGAACATAGGGAGTTGTAGCTTCCATCTGGTCGCAGCCAGAGAAACTAGGGTGGTAGGGTGCTGCAAGGGAGAACTGTTGTTCTTTGTTATACAAGTTGGTGCCTCTGTGACTGGAAGTTGGTGCTTCCATCCAATTGGTGTTGGAACACTTAGGGAGTTGGTGCTTCCTTCTAGTGGATGCTAGAGAAACCAGGGAGTTGGTGTTTCCTTCTAGTAGGTGCTAGAGAAAACAGAGAGTTGGTGCTCTCAGCAAGTTGCAACTTACAAAACAGAGGTTGTAGCCTCATTATGAGTTGGTGCTCATAAGTATGATAATGTACAGAATGTAAATATTACTTATCATATAAAGAAGAAGAGGTTATTACCCTTTATGGGTTTCTTCAGGAAATATCTGTCTCTGTATATTTCATATGTGTGAATGATGTTAAATGTTCTATTGCTTACTTCCATGCATTATTGTGATTGTCATTCAGTGCTCTGCAAAGAGTTTAAAATAAGCATAATTTTTTAATCTCAGTAACAACTGATTCACCCCCCCCCCTCTCAGTTGTCCAGCAATTGGTACCAGAGTCGACCCCTTTTATCTAAGGGTAGATCCTAGATCTTAAACATGTCAATCCATGATGGAAATTCAACCAATAAGGCCCCTCTGTTCAATGGAACAAACTTTACCTTTTGGAAAGTTAGAATGAGAACCTACATAGTGGATTTAGGTGCAGATGTCTGGGATGTGGTAGATACTGGTTATGTAAAGCCAGTTGTACTAGATAATAAG
>JASDQU010244938.1:29587-41844 GCA_032191745.1 Picea mariana
GAAGACTTTGCCTTATGCCTCTTGTGTTTCTTCAATTGTGCTCTGAGGCTGCGCTTGGATTTGGTCATCTCATCAACCAACCGTTGAAGGGAGTTAACCTTTGCTTGGAGGACTGCATTATCATGATGAAGGTGTGTGTCTATTATCTTCCTTTCTTCCAACTGTTGGAGAAGTTTATGGTTTTATTTTTGTAGCTTCTCAATGGTTGGGGAAGAATTAGTGATCTTGGAAGAAGGCTTAGATCCTTTGAGGGATGTGGAGAATCTATCATTTTTAGGATCTAGAGTAGGCATGGGTGAAGTAGGAGTGATGGGGGATTGGTAAGGAGAGGTAGGTTCTGATTAAGAGATGGCATGAATTGGGCATGGGCCGAGCGTAATTCAAGTAGGGTAAGAAATGGCAGAGGCTGGGCATGATTTCTTAATGCAGGAAAAAACAAATGGCAAGGGCGAATTGAGATAAAAGTTACCCAACCCAAATTTGAATGCACCTATGGTGGAGTTGGTTGCACACATGTGCGCACGAGCTGCCATGTCTGGACAATTTCGAATTCGAAGGCTCGTTTTTGTAATGATGCGCAGTTAGATCAATGTCCAAGTCTTTTGACTTGGACATTTGATCATGAATATATCTAAAGCATCTTCAATCAATTGCCTGCAACCAATTCAATTGAATGCCATTGATTCCTGGTTACCTGGAATTTAGGACAGTTACTGGTGTGTAATTCATATGGCACTTTGTTTGACATCTCATATGAAATTTCATATGGCACTTCATACGACACCTTTGTGTTAAATACATTTTGATCTCTTCTAACGAACAACCTGCAAATTTGAAATGTTTTTGACAATCACAGTGGTTAATGAGCAGAGGCATAATGCTCCCTTGTTGTTGATTTTTCCATCATTCTCACTCAATCCTCTTGCATATGACATATAATTTCAAAACTACAATGAACAGGTTATAGCAGGCATAAAAAATGTACTTGTCAATCCTACAATGTACAACTTGTAATGAAAGGTAAGCCAATAAAGAGTGGTATGTTAAGTATATGTTCAGTAATTTATAACACACGGGAGTTTAGCACTTCAAAAATAAAATGACTATTAATGTAATAACCTATATCATGGAAATAATACAAAAATTCTTGCAAAGATTTATTTCTCTAGACAATGATCATTTTTCAGCTCATGAAACCCTCCCCCACACCTAAGTATTGTGACACCTCACAATCAAAAGTATAGGAAACTAGTCAATTCCCCCAATAGCCAAAGATTTATAGTATGTCAAGTGTAAAGATAAATTTCAAGGATTGGTCTGATGAGACAGTTAGGAGATGGCCCCACCTATAGGATAAGATATCCTATATATAGATAAGAAGAGGTAGGCAACAGAGTTTCAAGATAGTCTTAGAATTATTTCCCAATGGCAAGTTTATGGAGTTCATTAACCTTAGCTTAACCATACATACTTCATGTCATCTTTGTCTGCAAGTAATGTCGTACATCAAGACAAGTTTAAATTTATTATTTTTTTTTTTTAGATTACCATCCTTGCTAGGTAGAATGCCCCGCTTCCATCAAGCCTGTTCAATACTCTGGTGGGTTTACCTAGTCATACCATAGGCCAATACCCACTTCCAGCAGACCTGTTCAGTATCCCGACGGGTTAGCCTCTTACACCCTCGGAGACTGGCCCTCCATCTTTTAAGATTTTAGTATAAGATTGCTTTATGCAAAAAGATGGGGGGACAACTCTGAAAAAAACTTTGTCTTTCTTTTTAATTGGGATGGTATTTATGTTAGAGGATGAATTTTCGTTATATTACTTACTGATTGTCCCGATGTAATGGATACTTAAGCGGGTGTGTCCTATCTAAAGATATGTTATAATCAAGCTATTTAGTGTGTAGTGGATGGTATCATTGAGAAATAAAAGAAAGGTATCTCTAGGCTCAACTCACTTTCTTCTTTTGTAGTTATTGTGATGTTTCCATGACTAACCGCTAATTAGACCTCCTTGTTACTCTTTGATAAAGACACTTTACTCACTTACTCAGGTTTCTTGGAAAACTGTACGAGAGACCTCTAGGCTTGATAGTTATGGTATCACTTCCTTATACAGTGGTGAAAAGTTTCAAGAGCAACTGCTTTAGAATGCCTTAAAAAAATGAGAATGTTTGCAAAAATATGGCTAATTACAGTAAGTCAATATTCATTTGATGCTTTAGAAGACACAAAATTCAAGTGTAACAATGTTTTGAAGAAATATCCTTGAAATTGTGTATTCCTAGTAATAAATACTTACATAAATCTCTAGAATTGCCTTATTAACAAAATTCAAAAACTATTTACATATGTACAGTAGAAAATTCAGAAAATTTTTCAAGAACAAGGGGGGACTTCCCCATCTACTAAGGCCAATGCCTTGTCCGTTGACATGACCTGTAGAAAATCCTCTCTAGAAATGGGCTTATGATAAAATTTGAGTCGGTGTCCATTTACTACAAAGGAGACTTGTCCATCGTCAATTGTTTTAATTTTTACAGCTCCATTGTCATATACAATGTCTACCTCACCCAACCGCTGAGTGGTGAATTTCCTTTGGAGGTTTTGAATCGGGAATAAAAAAACAGAGCCCAATCATCAGGTTGGAAGTGTTTCTTCTTAATAAACTTGTCATGCCACTTGCTCCTCTAGTTTTGGACTAATATTGTTCGTTGGATGGAATCTTGCCCAATTTCATCCAACTCATTTAATTGTAGGGCTCGTTACTTTTGAGTCTCATCCAAGTAAAATCCTAATTCTGCGGCAATACGGAAGGTCCTTACTTGAAATTCTATAGGTAGAAGTACTTGTCTCCCGTACACTAGCTCATAAGGGGTATGCCCAGTGGTATTTCTCTAGGTGGTCTAGTATGCCCACAAAGCCTATGGGAGCCTATCAGCCCAATCCCAATGATGTAATTGAAAAATCTTGGTCAAGATGGCTTCTAGAACCTTGTTTGTGGATTCTACCTGACCATTGGCTTGTGGGTGGTATGGAGAAGATTTACGGTGTTTAATCCCATATTTCTTTGTTAGATCTCTCATCAGCTTGGAAGTGAATTGAGTTCCTTGGTCTGTAACAATTTCACGAGGGACACTGAAGCGGGTAAATATGTCTTCATAGATGAATTCGACAATAGACTTCTCTGTAGCCATGAATAGGGATTTTTCCTTTACCCATTTGGTGACATAGTCCGTACAAACCAAAATATAGTTCTTCCTACGGGACATGGGTGAAATTGGTCCTACAAAGTCAAGGGCCCATTTTTTGAAGGGTTATATTATAAATTGGGCACTCAAAGGCCTTTCATCAGCTAACGTAGGTCTTCCTATCCTTTGTCAACTATCACAACTTCTCACATACTTGGCAACATATTTGAAAATTCTAGGCCAATAGTAATCCGAATGTAGCACCTTATATGATGTGCGTTTGTCAGAAAAATGGCCACCACATGGTCCATCATGACAGCTTCGTAGTATTTCAGGTACCTCATCCTCTCAGACACATCTACGAATAATCAAATCAGGGCCTATGCAAAAAAGGTCATGACCAACCCAAGAGTAATTAACACTCTGTGTAATAATTTTTTGCTTTTCATGAGGTGACAAATGAGACAGTAACTTCTTAGTAGCCAGATAGTTTGCCATATCTGCAAACCATGGGGTATTGACAGAGAGGGAAAAAATATGCTCATCTAGGAAACTATCATCTACATGGATATCATCATCCTCATTTTTTATTCGAGAAAGAAAATAAGCTACTACATTATCCTTTCCAAGTCGGTCAAGCACAGTGATATTAAATTCTTGCAATAACAGGAGCCACCTAGTCACTCGGCCATTAGTTATGGGTTTATTCATGAGGAATCTAATGGCAGAATGATCGGTATGTACAAATACTTCATAACCTGTAATGTAGTGACGAAACTTGTTAATAGCATGAACAACTGCCAAGAATTCTTTCTTGGTGACTGTGTAGTTCAACTCAACAAGGGACAAGTTCTTTCTGACAAAATAAATGGCATAGGACTGCTGGTCCTCTTTCTTCCCTAATACCCCTCCTATTGCGGTGTCGGAGGAATCAATGGATATATGAAATGGGAGAGTCCAATTAGGCCCTCTAAGAACTGGTGCCATAGACAGCTTAGCTATCAGGGTTTCAAAGGAAGTTTGACACTGCTCATTCCAAACAAAATCAACATCTTTTATTAACAATCCAAACATAGGTGCAACAATCTTTGTAAATTTTTCAATAAATCGCCGATAATATCCAACATGTCCAAGAAATATTCTCACCTCTTTCTGAGTCTTGGGGGGTGGAAGTCTGACGATGACCTCAATCTTTGCAGTATCAACTTTTATCCCTTCAGATGAAACATGATGTCCTAGAACCACTCCTTTAGTTAACAACATTTTGAATTTTTCATGACTTAGAGATAGGTTCATTTCCTGGCATCTAATGAGGACTTTTTCTAAGTTGTCTAAGGCTTCCTGGTAAGTGTTACCAAAGTAATCCATGTAGACCTCCACACAATCATGAATAAGATCGGAAAATATCCCTAGTACTTCTCGTTGAAATGTGGTAGGAGCATTACACAATCCAAATGGTAAGACCCTATAGGCATAGGTGCCCCAAGGACAAGTAAAGGTAGTCTTATCCTGGTCCTCGGGTGCTATAAGAATCTGATTGTACCTGTTGTACCCATCTAAAAAGGAAAAATACTTCTTTCCAGACAAGGTATCTAGAACTTGATCAATGAAAGGGAGAGGAAACTAATATTTCAGAGTGGCTTTGTTGAATTCCTGGAAATCAACACAAATTCTCCATTTCCCGGTCACTTTCTTTGGAACCACTACAAGCGGGGATACCCACTTACTGTCGGAGGTGGGATAAATAAATCCAACATTTAACAACTTTTGGATTTCCTCCTTAAACTATATCTTTAATTGTTGGGTTCATCCTTCTCTGGGGTTGCCTAACAGGTGTTACTTCCCCCTGGGTATATATGTGATGGATGCATTTGTCAGGGTGTATACCCTTCATGTTAGTGTATTCCCAGACAAATGCTCTTGATTTTTCTTTAAGGATATCTACTAATTGTTTTTGTTGGTCTTTATCTATCCCAGAGTTTATATGTAAACATTTTCCTAGACTAATCTCGTAGGGCATAGTATAAGACATGGTAGACTCTTCTATCTCGAAGAAAAAAATGGATGGGTCCAATTGTTCTTGAAATTATTCCCCAAACATGTATTCAAATTGGGGAAAACACTGTGGAAAATCCACACATGTGATAGAAAAAATAAATTGGTTTAGCACATTTTCTGTTGTGTGCTCCTGAAGTGCCCATACATGGTCACTTGGCAATACGTGTTCTTCGTAGTCCTCATTCTCGTATGGGCATTCAAGACACCATAGATTCTCCATAATAGGTTGAGCTGGAGGGTAAATGGTGATCTTCTGGATAGAGAGACCATTTGAGATGGTCATTTCCCCTTCTCTACAACCAATAAATGCATTGGCTGTGGCTAGCCAAGGTCTTCCAAAAATGACGGGATGGCCTTTGGCAAGATCCTTTGAGTGAATGACAAGAAAATATACTGGGTACTCCCACGAGGCTAAAGTAACCATGATATAATCTAAAATTCCTTCAAGTATAATCCTAGTCTTATATGCTAATTCCAAAATTGTTGGGGTAGGCCGAAGAAGAGGTTGTAACTGTAATTGTTCCAAGGTAGTAGTGGTCATAACATTGATGGCTTCCCCTAGGTCTATGAGAGTGTTTCCAATGGAGACCTCATTAATGGTTATGGTCACTATGGAGTTTCTTGGGTTCCCATATTTTTCTAGTTTTGGATGCTCTGATATGTACTCGAAAAGATCTCCTATCAAGTGTACTGTAGGAAGGTCCTTATGCTTCCTACCTGGCTTCTTGATACACAATTATTTGACTACCTTACTATAGATTGGATTGTCTTTAATGGCTTGAAGTAGGGGAATCTTGACACAAATATTCTTCAATTCATTCAAGATGTCAAATTCCAGTTGGGTGGTAGGTTTCTCAATTACCAATCGGTCTGGATAAGGAGGGACCTTCGTAATTTGTGAAGGTTCATTTTGGGTAAGCTTGGGTTCTTGTTTCTTCAGGATAATAACATCTTCCCACCTAGTGTCATCCATGGGTTGTTTGGTGGTTTCTTCTTCTTCTTCTTCCTGGATGACTATTGAAGGTCTTTGCCTATCCATAACTTTTCCCGATCTTAGTTGAATCTCCTGTAATGGAACATGAGTAATAACATATGTCAGGAAGGCATGCATCTCGACATTGTGAAGAGGTTGAGGGGGCTTATTATTGGGATTCGAAACTGGTTGTGCTGGTAATAGTGTTGGTATCAGGGAGCTTACATTTTGGTATTGTAGCGGTTTTTGTTGTGGAATAGGAGGTAAAGGTGGTGGAACAAAACCTGGTAGAAGCTGTGGAGTGTTCTGTGGGAATTGACGATAAGGATGGTTGGACATAGGGATAGGTGGAGATTGAGGGTTTCCTTGGTAATGTCCTCCTCTCCATCCTTGAAGCCAAGGATGTTGGTACTGAGTAGACTAGTTTTTCCAACATGGGGGGTTCCACTGTTGTTGTTGTTGATAATAGGGTGGAACTTGAGATTGTAGATCTGGGTATGTGGGATAGTTCCTAGGCTGCCATGGCCTCCTAGGTGCATAATAAGACTCCCCAGGATCTCCACTCCTATAGATGGCTAATAAATCGGGCAAGGATGGGCATTTCACAGTCGAATGGTGTTATGTATAGAAGCCACAAACTGAAATGTTATCTAATGGGCATTCCCTTGAGGAATGCTTCCTCCTGCATCTTGGGCAATATATGCTCATTGTTGCACTTTCCTCCTTCTATTTCTTTTATATTTTTAGAGTCTCCAACTAGGAACCTATTGTGCTTAAGATATATGTCTTGAAGTTTTCTAAAAGGTTTCCTATCTCTGCTCTTGTGATACCACCTGAACTAACTAGTTTTAAGTTTTTATTATAAGGGTCCCGAACATTCTTTTCTGATTTGGCTCTACTCCTTGAGTAATTTTTACACATTTCACATATTTCAGCAAATGGTTTATGGGATATGTCACCTGATGCCATCGGGTTAAGCATCTCTAGATATTCTTCTGAAATTCCCTTAAGGAAAAGATCCCTAATTTCATCCTCTGGGAGGTCATGGTATTTTGACTTCTGGGAGATATAACCAAATCTCTCCATATAATCTTTGAGGGTCTTGTCTTCTAACTGTTGGATTTTAAATATGTCATTACGATACTTTTTGGCCTTGCAGTAGTCTTGGTACTTCTTAAGAAATATGTCTCTCATGGCTTCCCAAGACCTAATACTGGATTCTCCCAACCCCATGAACCATCTTAGTGCAGAGTCTTTGAGGGTGGCAGGAAAGAGTTTTAGTTTCTGGGCATCTTGTACATAGTTGTAGATCCTACATAAGATGTCAAATTCAAATAGGAAGGTGTTTGGATCTTCACTGTTTTTACCATAAAAGGTAGGTAGTGCTGAGAGAGGAATATTCTTCATGTTGACATTTGGAGTGGTGTCCAAAATTGGAAACCTGAAGGTAGTTTCGGTTTGGTTTCCAGTTTCTTCTTCCTCCCCATGTCTTACATTGTCATGGTCCTCCTGATCATCCATATTGGCTTGGTTTCCAAAAAGAGAGTACCTAGGTGGTTTTTATCTTTGAAGAGAACAATGTTCCCCTTTGATAGAAAGGTCTTCCTATGGATTGGATGTCTGGGACTCTACTCGATCCAGTTGAAACTATTGGTGCCAAGGTTTATGTGTTAGTTTGAGAGATAATTACATTGGCTGAACTACCAAACAAAAGATTCACCTATTCAGGGTCTATGATGTCCTCAAAATTAGGATATCTTGGTGGTGGTGTAAAAGCAAAGGTTGTATTGTTTGGTTCTGCGGAAGGCTCAAGTGGTCTTGCCTCCTATCCCAATATGATTGATGCTTCGATTTCTTGTTTTATAGTGATCCCTATGTTAGTCTCTTCAGAGACTATTTTGGCTCTTTGAGTTGAGCTAACTCCTGTTTTTCGGTATCGGTCTATGTATTTTATAAGTGGAACGTCCCTTCCCCCAAAAATTTTGGAAGGAACCTTGGTTGAAAGGTTTGATTTATATTTAATGTATCTACCTTTTGGATCTCTAGGTCTATGCATGAAAGAAAACAAAAACAAAAAGAAAAACTACCATTGGGTTTGGGGGAGCCTGCAATAGCAGATGCACAGGTTCTTACCTCTCATCTTAAAGTCCCCCCACCACCAATCTAATGCTAAGATCTAGGAATGATCTATTTCCTAACTACTTCCTACCTTGAGACAACTCCCCGACAATGACGCCAAAAATGATGGGTGTTCTATATGCACTGAAAACACACTAAAAACCCTCAATTAAATTGTCAACCCAGGGTAAGTAAACTTAGAGTTGTAGCAAAATATATGCCAAAGGTAGATGGGATTGTAGTAGTATAGTCTAACTAAGGAAATGGCTATATAAGGTCTAATATATTCAAGCAAAGCTGTCTAATGAGAAAACCCTACTAGGCAACTTGAAACTATATAACCTAAGTACTTTTGGACCAAGGATCGATGGATAGTTCTAGAAAGACAAGTAAAAACCCTACTTGAAGCAACCTATTTCAATCATGACAATAAGAAAAAGAAACTATTAAGCATAACAATAAGAAAATAACAAAAGAAAACTACTTTAACTAGCCTACCTAAATTCAATGAGCAACTATCCTGTGAAAGCAAGTAAATAAACAAGCAACTATACTATCAAAACAAGAATAGACAAGTAAGCAATTTAACTTATTAAAGCAAGTAAACAACTAACTACTCTAAGATAAATTCTACTGCAAGTAAACTAATTAAGACTACTCATTGAACAACTAACTAAGCTAAGAGGCAAGCACATTCTATTCTTAATTCAAACTTCAAAACTATTTCTAATTCATAAAAGGAAATCTATTTAATTGAAAGAACGAATATTTAACACTAATCTTTAATCTATGATAAGAAAAACTACTCTTTAACCTACCAAAGCAAAAGACTATCTATTCTACAACAACAATAAAACTATCTTTTGATCTATGAAAGAAAGAAACTATCTTTTAACCTATGAAAACTCAAATATAGTGTTGGTGGTTGTGTGAATGTCTCTGATGTCTTATAATATCTTGATGGCACTTGACAACAAAAAGATAATTCAAGCGGTATAAGCTCAATATTGATCTCAATAGCAAAGTGAAAGGTCTGGATTAAACAATCCAATGAGAACTTATCCATTACAGAAACAATCGTCAATTACCTTGCATATTCATGGAATTATTACTCATGTACTAACCATCAACAATACAACGAGGTTATAATTGTACTCTATGCTATATAAGAAAAATTCATAAATAAATTCAATCATTAACTAAGAATTGGAATTGCAGTCTAATTCTAGGAAAGAAAATGCATAAAGTGAAACTATGCTATATCTATTTTAACAATTCAAAGTGCAAGAAGGAAAATGCTTAAAAGCAAAAATTAAAACATGACATAAAAAGTAAACTAATGAATACATTAACTAACAACTAGTTAAGCAAGATCGATATAACAATGGAATAAGAAAACTACAATTAAAAACTGAAACTAATCATATCCATCCACCGAAGTCTTGTTAAATAAAACATGAAATAAAACTCTTTTCTACTCTATTTCAAACTCTGTTTTAAACTTAATTCTAAAAGCATGAATAAAACACAATCTAATATCTAATTGCACACGGGGTTAGTCTACGAATTTGCAAATACGTTCCTAACTACAAAATCAACGCATATTAACACAAGCCTTTACACCAACCTGCAAAAGAGAGTTAAAATAATTAAACTACAACAACAAATTAGAAAGCAAGGAAATAAAAGAATAGTTCATGTACAAGAAATAACAAAAGACATCTAAGCTATGAAATGCATAAATAACTTAAAGAACAGTTACCAGACTACTGGTGCCCCCCCCAACAGCTTGTGATCACTTCTCAAAGGCACACCACGAACTCAACAAATCAATTTCACCATGAAAACTCAAAAACACAGTTTCATATAATTCTAGCAATTGAAAATAGCAAAAACAGAGGAAAATCGTATTTGTCTCTAATCCTCTACTTCTTCTACTGCTTAACTATTGTATGACCACCACAGTGGTATTTATAAGATTTATAGACTAAGTGGTCGACCACTGGAGGGTCGAACCACTTATAAAAACAACAAATCGCATTAATGGTGCCCTAATTGTCGAAATGGAGCGAGCCAATAATCGCTCTGCTCAACAACCCAAACCGAGTTGTCAAGATTTCAGTAGCTGGAGGGGGCAAGCATGAGAAAAACCCATGTTCCTGATTCGCCCACCACTGGCCGCCAATACCATAACTGCCAAATCTCCCACTGTTTTTGTGCAGGACGCGGTGCTGGACGGATTGTCTGACCGGGTACTGGATTGAGTATTGGATGGAGTGCCGGAAGCAGAAACGTGATGCGATTTTGCCCTGTAACACCAAAAAACATGAATTAGATCCTTGGAAACATAAAAATGTAATGGATTATACTCAAGATCAATATAAAACACAAATTATACATACCTGGTGTGAATCATATCATTTTGACGCAAAATTCTTCAAAAAGCTTCTCCAAAACATGAAAAACACATATGTACATTCGACAAAAGTATCTAATTATTGTCATAAAACTGATCATATCTTGGGCCCAACAATAATAATACCATGAATAAATRTGAATGTGGTCACATTAAAACAAATGTATAACATAATATAATAATGTATTATATTAATACTGAATATATAATATAGTCATAACTTAATATGAATTAATAACTATAATAAAATAATACTATGAATGCATGCATAGGAAAAGGTCAATAATTATTATACCTTATTATATTATAATACACATGTGAATGTGAGAGATCGTATTAGATAATATACTTATTATAGTTTATTATATTATAGTACAAATATAAATGTGGTAGACATATTAAGGATATTTGTAGTATGAATTAAAAATGAAAAGATCAATGCATACTACCAATTAATACTATGAATTAACTATTATATAAAAACTATATAATACTAAGTTGATAACTATATTACAACTTTATAACTACTAATTAAATATTATATAATGATTATATATATTACAAATTAATAAATATATAATACAATATTATTATATAAGGATATAATAATAACAATACATCATTAATATATAACGAAACTATACATTATTAAAAATATATAGTAATAATGGAAATGTAAAAAATAAATGATAATATATATTATTCAATAAATAACAAAAGTACTAATAATATTAAATATTCCATATTTATTATTTCAAAGATATTCAACATATCCTGAGACGATATCGTCAAGGTTTTAACTACACAGAGGTGTATATATGGTTAAATATTTTCAAATATAAACATGACACATAATCATCCTTGACTTTTATATGTGCAACTCAACGATTATTATTGACTCAATTCTTTGAAATTATATTAGTTATTGAATTTCCAATTCAACAAGTACAATTTTTCTTATAAGGCCCATTTTTGGAGCAAACTTTCTCTTAAATGCCTCAATATCTCATGTGATTTGGAATGTTCATGGCTGGAAATTGGTTTTTAATAAGGGTTTTATTTATTTAAATGTCTTTGATCCATTGGTGCAAATGTTTTAAATGTGCTTAAAGGACTGATATCTACACTCCTTGCCTGGAATACACACTACCAAATCAGATCCTCATAATGTTAACTGATGAATCGATGCTTAATACATCAAAACGACATGCATGAGAGTAAACAAATCATTTCTCAAGTATGTTCCTTGCTTGTTGCTCACTGCTAATTATTTGACTGTGTTATCATACAAGTTGTAGGTTGGGCACCAAATGGCGACAACTAAGAGAGGACCTACCCACTATCACCTTAGGCAGGTTTTCCCGTCACTTTAGAGGTGAGGTAGTCACCTCAAGGGGGGAATCCTGGTGACCCTAGTGGGGATTGAGAAGGAAAAGGCGATGTATAAATGGATGCCCATAAAGTTCAAGTTTCTAGATGGAAAAGGGAACTTGGAA
>JASDQU010244938.1:85556-97487 GCA_032191745.1 Picea mariana
TTTGCAATCTTTAGTAACTCCAACTTGGAGTGACTGCGAAAAATGTAGTGGTCCATGCTATGATTGGTAATAAATCTTATCATCTTCTTCCCTCTCTTGTACAAAGCACCAATCCATCTATAATCATGGTCCTTCATTTTAATGATATCATGCATCAAAAGGTTCATTGTGTGAATTAAACACCTCGACCAAAATATATTGGGGTACCTATCTTCAATGATTGCTCCTGTTGCCTTACAATTAGCAACATTATTAGTGATGACTTGAATGACAGTGTAGGGCCCAATCTCTTGAATGGTTTTAAGCAAGGCATCTGCAATATTAATCCTTGTTTTGTAGCGATCTGAGTAGTCATGGGCTGAAAGGAAGATCACACCACTCTTAGACACAACAAGAATATTTATCAATGGCTTGCCTTTCACATTTGTCCAACCATCAAATACAATTGATACCCCATTTAGGTTCCACTCATTTGTAAATTTTCCTAGAGCACCTTGGATTTTGGCTCTTTCGCTGTCAAGTCCCAAGGTTCTAGCTTTGTCATACCCGGGGCTCCTATAACCTTTAGGGGTACCATTGACGGCTTGGACCATTTCATGCCAATATGGTGAGCGAAGAACATTGAATGGTATACCACATGCATATAGAAACCTGTAAACTTTTGCATCTACATCATCTCTACAACCTTGGTCAAGGAATTATGATAGTGTTCTAGGTGAAGACAAAGGCGAAAATGCACTAGCATGGGGGGATGCGCTTCAACCAATGAACATTCTTCGTGCATTCTTAGGTTCACCCCTTGGTCTTTTGGCTTTGTTTTGTGCTACCTACCTCTTCCCTTTGGTATTTAAGTCTATCTTTGGAATTGATAATCACACAGGCTTTGATTCCTATATTCTTACCTTCATCCCAGTACATAGTGTTGATGAATGCAGCTATGGGAGACATCCTCCAGCTTACAAACCTGTGAGATGTGAAACATAGCAGCTATGTGAAGTCTTTCTCTCAGCTTACAAAACTGAGAGAAAGCCCCTATGAAGGGTTCGTGGTTCCTGGCTGTGACAGAGTCAGGAACGTAAAGATGGCCTCCTCCATGACGTGAGTGAGAAGAAATCCAGATGATTATCCGATGTAAGATTGATCTGTTGAGTTAGGACGTGCCTGTGGTTGAGCACAAGGTGAACGTGGGAAATCCCAAAAGTGTTGGGCACATCATCATGAGAACATAAATGAAGATGATGTGATGCCTCCTTTGAGCAGCAATAGAGTTGACGAGAAGACTCCAGATGATCCTCCTGTAGGTGGCACTGGGAAAGCAGATCTATAGAGTGGACGTGCCTGTGGACGAGCACAGGTGAACGTGTGAAGACCTGGTTCATCTCTGTAATGCAGTGAATTAAGTCCAAGGCATCCCTATGGATGTGCCCCTAGTGGATGAGCACTAGTGGGTGTATCAGATCCTTTGCTATATATTGTTCAAGAGTCAGACCTACCTGTAAACCTAGTTATTGTGTAAAGGGTACAGGTCGACCCTACCTTTTGTGTCTAAAGATAAACTGTAAAAGATAATTAATATTGATATTAATAGTAATATTAATATTAATTATTATAATAATAAATAAATAATATATCTAAGTGAGGTCGACCCTATTGTGCCAATAGACACTTTAGTTGATAGGACAAGTCTAATATAAGTAGGAGGAAATCTTTCATTGTAGACACACACACACTTAGATGTTTTGGAAATTTCAGCAAGTACTTCTCTTTGGCAAAGGTGTACACCTCTCTTGGGCGCTAGTGTTCTAGGGATTAAGCACACCCTCTTGTGTGCTAAGTCATTCTTGGTGGTGAAAGGTCTTTCTCTTGAAGAATATAGCAAAAGGTTTGGCTGGGTTTTTCTCCCTTGTTTGAGAAGGGCTTCCCAGGATATATCTTGTGTTCTTCTGCGTGGTGTTTCTTCTTGTGATATTGGTTGCTGCAACATTCTTGTTTATGGTTAAGACATGATGAAATTAAATGAACTACATGCTTAACCTAGCTTATGAAAAATCAACATGGTTTCAGAGCATAGGTCTTGAAAGAACCCATTGCACAAGCATTCTTCACAAGAAAAAGGAAAAACGTCACTGTTGTCGTAAATGAAAATTAGGGCTTTTTATTGAAGAAAATTTTCAGCCTCAAAACCGTCTAGAAAAGTGTGCCCTAACCCAAGGAAATCTTTGGCCCTATAGTACCAGAAGTACCAGAAAACCAGAAGTACCAGAGTACCAGAAGTACCAGAAAACCAGAAGCACCAGTCCAGAAATCCGCTGGTCAAGTTTGAGGGGGTAAAATTTGGATTTTCAGAAATCTGATTGCACCAACTTACTCGCCTCAGCCCAGCGCATCTATCCCTTGGATCAGAATGTCAAAATTTGAAGTTTGAAAAATTAGGGTTCCTAATAAAACCCTAAGTTGCAGTTGCAGTTGCAGCTTTAGAATCAATTGCAGTATCAATTGCAGTTGCAGTATCAGTTGAAGTATCAGTTGTTGTACCAGTTGCAGTCACCCTTGAAGTCTTTTAAGAAGTTGGTAAATATTACCCCTGATACCAGATGGTGCCACTACCTGCAAATGCTATCAGAGGTATGTACTCACATATGTTTAAATTGTTAAGCTTTAAAGGGTATTTGCAGGAGAAGGGATCTCTTGTCATAGATCTAGAAGGATCTCAAGATCCAACACATTCAGAAGAATAATGCAACCCAGGTTTGATTATTCTGACATGCATCTATTTGTTATGACATTTATTTGACCTAGGTTGCATGTTAAAGCTATGACCATCATACTAACCTTCGGTCAAAATTAAAGTCAAGATATTAGATGGATTAAAGTTGAGATCATAGAGTTTGTTCTCTAACCCAACCTTCCGTCAAGATAGAATATTGTCCTAGTACAAAAGACAAGTTGAAGAAAGCACTTGTTATCTTGAGTGAAGGAGACTTGGAAGAAAAGAAACACACTGGAAGTGAAAACTCCAGGTTTGATTGTTGTAATTGTCATTCCTCTAACTTATATTTCTAAAGTTTGCTACATTACAAATAGGTGTTGTAGCTGTGATAACAATCCTTAAAATTGTTTTGATTCTAGAGATGTACTGATTATTCTCCTTTAGGAGATAATCTTGTTTTGGTTCCTCTTGTTTTCTTGTTCCAGACAAGTCAAGAACAAAAGAATATGCTTATCCTTCAGAGGGAGTCACATTGACTCAGAGGGAGTCAAAACTATTTGAGAAAGAGGAAGAATAGAACCATCCTTGAGACAATCAATGCGATAGTGCATGATCAAAATCTTTCTATGATTTCATGGGCAGAAGCATGCATGACGCAGTATATGTTCAGAACAAGAGTCTTCACTAGAATAGAAGCCTTCACCAGAGTGAAGCCTGAGATTGAACACTTCAGGTTATTTGGGTGCCCAGTGTATCTTCATGTACCCAAAGAGAAGAAGTCCAAGCTAGATCCTTTAGAAAGAAAGGATACACTGAATCTTCAAAGACATTCCAAATCGACATCCCTGGTCAGAGACAGATTGAGACAAGTAGAAACGTTGTCCTTGAAGAAGAGATAGTCTTTCAAAGATGCAGAGAATCTCAGATGGAGATTGACAATAAAACTATACCTTCTCCCCCTTCAATAGTTCAGAGGGAGAAAGACATTATTCCAGTTGATCTAGTTGCTCCAGTTGATATGCTCAGTGATATTGCAGCAAGGCATAAAATGCCTACCTAGACTCACTATGCAAGAGGCAAAAAAACATACAAGCTTCTCAAGGCACCTTCCGAGAAAGTAAAAGAATTTTTCAAAGCTATCCTCCAGTCATGAGACACTTCGTTGATGATAAAACTCCATGTCTTAGAAAAGCAACAAGAGAACCAGTATGGCCAAATGCCATAACAGAAGTGTACCAGTATACTTTAATAGGATGGTGCATAAGATATTATTCAGGGACCAGAAAGAGAAACCTGTGGTAAAGCATGGAGCTAATGAAAGTATCAAGGTAATACAAAACGAGATATATAGCCAGAGGTTTCTCTCAAACAAAGGGAGCTGTCTATGATGAAACCCCTGATCCAGTGAACCAAATACACTTCCATCCATGAGTTGGAAACTATATCAGATAAATGGATTCTTGATAAGTTTGGATTTCAAACAAGAGTGTTGATGATCCAAACTTATATCATTACAGTATTGGTGAGGAAAGCCTGGTCCTGATTACCTATTCAGAAAGCGTTGCTATTACAAGTAATCCTTGATTTCTGAATTCGAGATGAAGAATCTGAGTATGATTCACTACTTCTTGGGACAAGAGGTATGACAGATGACCGATAAAATCTTCAGTGAACCAGAAAAAGCCCTTCTGGTTGATGTTCTACCTTGAAGTCTTCCATGGTTTCATATTGCAGCAGGAAACATAACTCTGTAGCCTTAAGTGCACTAGAGACAGGGTATATAGCAGTAAGTGTGCGAAGCAATGTGGCTTCACATACTTCCGACAGATCTACTTGACCATGAGATGGTTCCTATATTGATGACAGAGAGCCATATATAAAGCTCCTTAAAAGACCCAGAGCTTCCTAATGGATTGTCACACAGAGAGATAAAATTTTCTTATGTCAGAGATATGATGCAGAAGAAAATTGTGTACTTGCAGTACCTTTCTTCACTTGAGCAGAATGCGAATTTCTACACCAAACATTTACTTGGTGAAGAACTCTTTCCGAGTTAAGAGGGACTATGGATGACCTTAGCCAAAAGCAAAATTTAGAGTACATCGGTATGAGACTTGGCTTGATGAAGAATGCCTCCCTAGCTGAGAGGAAGTGTTGAGGAATGCAACTATGGGAGACATCCTCCAGCTTACAAACCTGTGAGATGTGGAACATAGCAACTATGTGAAGTCTTTCTCTCAGCTTACAAACCTGAGAGAAAGCCCCTCTGAAGGGTTTGTGGGTCCTGCTTGGGATAGAGTCAGGAACGTAAAGATGGCCTCCTCCATGACGTGAGTGAGAAGAACTCCAGATGATTATCCGATGTAAGAGCGATCTGTTGAGTTAGGACGTGCCTGTGGCTGAGCACAAGGTGAACGTGGAAATCCCAAAAGTGCTGGGCACATCATCATGAGAACATAAATGAAGATGATGTGATGGCCTTCTCTGAGCAGCAATAGATTTGATGAGAAGACTCCAGATGATCCTCCTATAGGTGGTAGTGGGAAAGCAGATCTGTAGAGTGGACGTGCTTGTGGACGAGCACAGGTGAATGTGTGAAGACCTGGTTCATCTGTGTAATGCAGTGAATCAGGTCCATGGCATCCCTATGGATGTGCCCCTAGTGGATGAACACTAGTGGGTGTATCAGATCCTTTGCTATATATTGTTCAAGAGTCAGACCTACCTGTAACCCTAGTTATTGTGTAAAGGGTACAGGTGGGCCCTACCTTATTGTGTCTAAAGATAAACTGTAAAAGATAATTAATATTAATATTAATTATTATAATAATAAATAAATAATATATCTAAGTGAGGTCGGCCCTATTGTGCCAATAGACACTTTAGTTGATAGGACAAGTCTAATATAAGTAAGAGGAAATCTTTCATTGTACACACACACACACACACTTAGGTGTTTTGGAAATTTCAGCAAGTACTTCTCTTTGGCAAAGGTGCACACCTCTCTTGGGCGCTAGTGTTCTAGGGCTTAAGCTCCCTCTTGTGTGCTAAGTCATTCTTGGTGGTGAAAGGTCTTTCTCTTGAAGAATATAGCAAAGGATTTGGCTGGGTTTTTCTCCCTTGTTTGAGAAGGGTTTCCTAGGATATATCTTGTGTTCTTGTGCATGGTGTTTCTTCTTGTGATCTTGGTTGCTGCAACATTCTTGTTTATGGTTAAGACATGATGAAATTAAATGAACTACATGCCTAACCTAGCATATGAAAAATCAACACATAGACCCACATAGATGCTTTCTCACACGGGTATAGGAACCGGTGTAGTCTTTATGACAATGGTGACATATAAATTTCCCTGTTCCACCCCCTTTCCCTCCACTAAGCTTCGTGACATACTTCCACAGAGGTGTGTACCTGTCTTTGGATTTTTGGGGATCCTGACCATCACTGTCATTTTCATTGTCTTCATCCCCTTCCATTCCTTCCTCCTTTCCTTGGTATGTGCTTTCCACTTCTATTTCTTCATCACTATCATGGGTATTTCGACGTGAATTTCCCACTACCATCATTATAATAAAAAATGGAACCAAAATGGCACACCACATTGACATCAACATCATGAATGTTGAACCTTGGCCCTTGATAATAAGTGGCTACCTGCAATAGAATGATGGAGGAGAAATGGGAAAGAGTAGGAGAAGAAACTAGTGTACAACACATGCATTTAAAAAAAACCCAAAACAAGAAAGAAAAATGGGCTTTAAGAGCCTACCTCTTTAGCTCTCCAATGGTGGTTGAATATGACTATGGTAGCCTTCAATCTCCCTTCCAAGCTCTCACAAATGGTAGCCTTCAATCTTCTCAAGAACTAGCAAGAACCCTCTCAAGAGTCAAAACCCTCTTAGCAAAGAAATGGATGAAATGAGAAATAGAATGAGAGAAATGGGAATGAAAGAGTGTTTTAATCTCTTACCTAACCCTAGGCTACCCTCCCTTTGCTTCATTTCTCCAAAAAAACAAAAAAAAAAACCAATTTCTTCATCCTCATGCACGCGGGCTCAGGGAGTGTTTTTTTCCCTTGGGAGCGCTCAGGGAGCGTTCTCAGGGAGCGTCCAGGGAGAGAACGCTCCCTGGACGCTCTCTGAGCGCTCGTTGGACGCTCCCTTAAAAACCAGGGAGCACATTTCTTGGTGAGGAATCGCACTTCCTAAAAGCGCGCCCGAAGGGAAGCGTTCAGGGAGTGCACTTAGGAGCACGCTCCCTGAATGCTCCCCTTCGAAGCGCGATTCGGGAGTGGGTTCGAGGGGGTGGGGGGGGCTCCCTCACAACCTTGCAAGAGACACCTTTTGCAACTAGGGTAATTCCATGACTTACTGATCATGAATGGGCTCCCTTATTTTCCGGGATTAGGTGACTTTACTTGCTTCCCTCATAGTGGGGGGGCCAATGTAGTTGACTATGTCTTGGTCAACTTGGATCTCCTCTCGCATATCCAACGCTTCTCCATATCCTGCCTACATCTGGCAGACCATGCCCTCCTCACCTTCTCCCTCTCTACATCCCCCATGCCCGTCCCCCCACCCCCGAGCCCAACCCGCCACCCTCCCGCACCACCTTCCTTTTTCATACATATTATGTCGACTCCTACACCATTCGCCTTAAGGCATTGCTCCCCCCCATCCTACTTTAGATCATTGGACACCACCACAACCAAATAAGAGTCTTTTCACAGTCCTCGTGGAGGAAACCCTCGATTCCTACCCCCACTCTACTTGTCAGCATACCCATACGCTTACCCT
Source organism: Picea mariana (assembly GCA_032191745.1). Taxonomy (NCBI): domain Eukaryota; kingdom Viridiplantae; phylum Streptophyta; class Pinopsida; order Pinales; family Pinaceae; genus Picea; species Picea mariana. The sequence continues at coordinate 93,063 of JASDQU010244938.1, forward strand.
TGGCTCCTTCCCTATGAGTCGCTGGTTCAATGATGAATGAAAATCCCTCCACAAGCAACTTTGTCACACCCTCACTCATGACCCATCTTATCCCCTCGCCTTTGCAAAACATACCATCAACTCCTTCATCGTAAAAAATGAACGTTTTTGTCTCGGAGGAGACAAGAACTTTGTGAGGCCCTATGCCACTCCCCAAAAGCCTTCTCATGTGCCCTTTTCCCTAGACACCACACCGCACCACCCGACCTTGACCCGCAAGCCATGTTCTCCCATACCACCTCCCTTTACGACATTCTTGGACAACCTCCCACCCACATCCCCTCCCCCTCCTTGTGCCACCTCTTCTTTGAGCGGGACATTAGGAGAGAAGCCAGAGCTATGAGTACCAATTGAGCAGCATATGAGGAAGGGCTTTAGGCTGAGTTTCTTAAACATGGCGTCCGATCTCTTGAGTCTTATATTGTTGATTTATTTAACCAGGTGGTACGTTCAGACTCCCCCCCCTCCTGGACATGACACATTATTCATCCCATCCACAAATCGGGGAGAAGTTCTGATCCAAATAATTACCGGACTATCATGGTAGGCCACACATTCTGCAAGCTTTACGCTACAGTCTTACACCAATGGTTGTCTGAGGAGTTGGAGAGGTGTCATCTCAGGGCTAGGGGGAAAGCTAGTTTCCACCCAGACTACTAGACAATTGATCACATCTTCACACTCTCAGCCATTATTGAGGAGGCTTGTCATCGCTCTTCAAAGGTCTACACTAGCTTTGTAGACTTTTGGAAAGCGTTCGACACAGTTCCGGGAGATGCATTATTCTAGAGGCTCCACGATATTGGCATATTTAGGAACCTCCTAATAGTCATCGTGAGGCTATATAAGTCAGTTTTGGGACGCCTTAGGATGACACATGGCCTTTCTGATTTCAATGAGAGTACCATCGAGGTGAAACAAGGGTGCCCCCTCTCGCCGATGCTCTTTGGGATATATATTGATGAGTTGGCGTCCTTCCTCCATGAGCATATCCAGGAGGGGGATGGTTGTCTTCTACATCAGGTGTTGATCTCCCTGCTCTTATTTGTTGACGACTTGGTCTTGTTAGCCTCCACTCCTGAGGGCTTGCAGAGACAGATCGATACACTGGCAAACTTTTGTGACCTCCAACAACTGATGGTCAACTTGGGTAAAACCAAGGTTATGATCTTCAATGCATCAAAGAGCTCTCTTACAGACTTACATTTTTACTACTGGGGAGTAGAGATTGAGATCACCACTGCTTACACTTATCTGGGAGTATAGTTTACGGGGCCCCGTTTTTGTATGCGACAGGCCCTTCAGCGTCGACGTAGTAAGGGTACGGTTCCCTGGCCCTCATCGAGAGACCGTGTTTCCTGGGTCAATTTCAGGACATTTGGTCCAAACTCTACCTCATGGAGGCGATTATCAAACCCATAGTTCTTTATGGCTTCGAGATCTGGGGGATGAGCTTGTTACAAACAGACTGGGCTAGGTTGGAGAGGGTCCAAAACCTACTTCTTAGGTGTATCATCCGCTGCAAACAGATAGTTCCACAACCCATTATTCAGGCAGAGTTCAGTGTCCACCCATTTCGTCTCGAGGGCATTTTCCGTTTGGTCTCATTCCTTCGTAGAATAAGATCTTTCAGAGACTACCATTGGGGGAGAGTGGTACCCCTAGCTCGCTCTTTTCTCCTTGGAGGTTCTTGCTTCGGATCCCCCCTTAGGTCGTACACGTGGTTGGTTCTTAGAGGCGTCTCGACTTCTCCAGTCGATGACTATCTTCCGAGAGAGCCTCCCTCGGTTCAATTTCTCGCTTGATACACCATGCTATCTCTTGCCGATTAGACATGTATTGAATCAGGCTATCAGAGAGGACATCTATAGGCTGTACACTTAGGTCACTTGGACCTCACCTCCGACGAGCTTGGGCTCAAAGATGTCCTTCTATCGAGAGTATTTTTTGGAGCTACGGGATAACATCGTTGTACGCCTCCTTTATACACACAGGCATTGGATGCACTCACTCAGGATCCCTCTGGGACAACTCTGGGTTGGATCTTGTCGACTCCGGATTGAGATAGATCACCATATACCACGGTCGAATAGGATCTTCCAAATGTGCCACTTATAGGAGCTAGAGATAGAGATGCACCTCATCTTTAGGTGCCCCATATATTATGAGATCATAGTGTTAAGGTTTAAGCTATTATTAGAGTTCTTTGCATTTCACTAGATAACAATAACATAAGATAGGATCACTGATAAATACACAATCACAAGAGACACATCATTTATCCTGGGAAACCCTCATGGGGGAGAAAACCCAGCAAAGCTTCCTTATTATAGATAGCCAATACAATGCCAAGAGATAACTCAAACAAATACAGAAAGTCCTCTCCCAAGAATACGCCTCTCTCTCTCTCTCTCTTCTCCAACTGCAGCTCCGAAACTTGCTCCTCAATGAACAAGTGAGTGTGTCTAAATGAGGTGCTAGCCTCCTTATTTATACAACTCTGGCACGTGTGGAGGTGTCTTTTCACTGGCAGGGCCGACTTCTCAATCTGGGTGGTTAAAACCACCTTTAATATATTGTGGGGCCGACTTCTTATTCTTCCTATTACAAATATGTTTTGACCAATCCGCAAAAGGGGATTTGGTCTTTTACAATAGCCGACATGATCAATCCACAATAGGGGTTTGATCTAATGAATAATACAACAATAATAATTAGAATACACTTTGCAGTTACATTATTTCAACACTCTCCCTTAACAAGAAGGGTATTCTATAACAACATCAGGCAAGAGAGAGGACATCATCATCAACAACATCAGGTGGGTGAGAGGACATCATCATCAATNCAGGCGAGAGAGAGGACATCATCATCAACAACATCAGGTGGGTGAGAGGACATCATCATCAATATCATCTTGGAACACTGACTGGCGTATCTATAAATCATCGAAAGTTTTTCTCATCATCAACACAACACAGAGGCTGGAGCATCATCAACATAGCATGGAGCTGGAGTAGCATCATCATCGTCATCGGTATGAGGCTAAGGTAACCTCATCATCATCTTCAGCATTAAAGATGAAATAATATCATCATCATCGTCTTTAGCAAGGACTCAGGAGCTGAAGTGGCATCATCATCATCATCTTCAGCAAGATGCTGAAGTAGCATCATCATCATCAATTGCATCGACATGGATTAGTATAACACTAATACATCCTGATCATCACAACACAAATGCTGGCAACACATCATCACAACATGAGGCTAGCAACACAACACAACAATTAAGCTGGCACATCATCACAACAATTAAGCTGGCACATCATCACAACAATTAAGCTTTCACACCACACAACAATTAAGCTGGAAAACACCACAACAATTAAGCTGTAATCACAACACAACAATTAAGCTGGAATCACAATACTAGACTGGATTTACGTCACAACCATTAAACTGGAAACACAGTAATCGGCTTGCTTTTCGTCACAGCGATTAAGCTGGAAGCACGGTACTAGACTGGCTTTACGTCACAACAATTACGCTGGAAGCACGGTACTAGACTGGCTTTACGTCACAGCAATTAAGCTGGAAGCACAGTACTCGGCTTGCTTTTCGTCACAACAATTAAGCTGGAAGCACAATACTAGACTGGCTTTATGTCACAACAATTAAGCTGGAAGCACAGTACTAGGCATATCTCAACACAACAGCTAGACTGGCTTTATGTCACAATGATTAAGCTGAAAGCATAGTACTAGGCATATCTCAACACAATAGCTAGACTGGCTTTACATCACAACGATTAAGCTGGAAGCACAATACTAGGCATATCTCAACACAACAACTAGACTGGCTTTACGTCATAGTGATTAAGCTGGAAGCACAGTACTAGGCATATCTCAACACAACAACTAGACTGGCTTTATGTCACAACGATTAAGCTAGAAGCACAGTACTAGGCATATCTCAACACAACAACTAGACTGGCTTTACGTCACAGCGATTAAACTGGAAGCACAGTACTAGATATATCTCAACACAACACTACTCCCCCTTTCGAGGGAGGTCCTTTAGGACTATACCAAGCTTATCTCGAAAGTGCTCAAACTTTACACGAGATAGAGGCTTGGTCAACACATCGACAACCTGTTCATCCGTGCTAACATATTGGAGCTTTATGGCTCCTCTCTGCACCATGTCATGGATGTAATGATATGAGATCTCTGTGTGCTTCGACTTGTCATGAAATACAGGATTCTCTGTCATCTTTATGCAGCTCTGGTTGTCACATAGGATCGTGGTTGCTTCCATCTCTAGGTCAAATGGACCGGTCAACAACTTTCAAAGCCATATAGCTTCGTAGTTGACAGAACACGCA
>JASDQU010244939.1:11495-29482 GCA_032191745.1 Picea mariana
TTTCTTAGTGTCTCTACAATCTATCAAAAGTTGGTTCAACAAGTATGGTGCCCACTTGAACATTACCCCTTTTGCGCACTGTGCGACTACTACAATAACGCTTGTTGGCGCTTCTTATTTGTGGCATTTTCTCAATATTTTTCAAGCCATAATATTGTTGGGGAACCTTGTCACATTATCATTGATATCTTTGATTACAATGCCCCTATTCCCCATAATGGTGCGAAACTGCGCTTTCACCAACTCTGCTCTTTCAAGCATACCTTGTTATCCAAGTATTCCTCTAGTTGCGTGATGAATGTAGGGCATCCTGTGATTTTTGAAATGAGTGCCACATCTATCTATACTAGACTTTCCATCCATAGGATTCCTACGTGTATGCTGGAGACCAGTTATTTAATGTAGAGCCCAACGTTCTTACTATGCCTAAAATGTGGTATATCCAACAAGTTCATGATATCCACGTTGTACAACCCCATTATCCACTGCGTGGACTCCATTATGGTTTTGCCTAGGGGTCCAATTTCCCATGTGTTCGATAAATATGACTCTTGGCCAAATCCAAAAATTTGGTCGTGTCGTGCACATTGTGGTCGAAGTATCTGAGTTTGGGTACATTTCCTAGCATATCATCCACATTAATTACTGTGTCTTGGATATATGGGAGTGTAAATCCATGGTGTCTTGTGCCTTTATTTTTTTTCCCATGACATATGGGCCTACCTTTGTTGCATCTTCGTCCTCTTCTTCCCTTTAAGAATATTATCGGTCGATGATATCCTTGACCAACACTTCCTCGTGTTCATGGGACTGTCGTTTTCTAATTGTTTCGTTGGGCTTCATAGGAGTCTTAGGGTTAGGATTAAAAATACCATTCCAAGCCCCAAAGTTCTTCCCTATTTCCACTTGCTACGTTGTCGAGGTTTGCTCTTTGACCCACATCGGGCTGATTGATTATGTGTCTGAGGTGGTCACATATTCTAGATCAACCACATTCTTGGGTTGTGTCATTATTTACTCATTCCTTTGGCCCTGTCGAGTAAAACATATGTACTGGCTTGGGACACTGAACTTTTGTGGGGTCATCCTATCTCAAATTCACACACTTTCCTTATTTTGCGAAAAAATCTTGCTAGGGCACAGACTCTATTTCTCTCTCTATGATAAAATATCACTAAGTGTTGAATAAACACGTGCTTTCCACCTTTTATAGACCCCGTCGTATTTAGTTTTCACCTTTTGTGTGTATTTGGGCCGAGTTTAATTTTTCCTACGCATTGTCTTCTGATGTTTTTCACGGTACTTACTACGTGTAATTTTTTTTTCTTCTCCTCCTTTTTATTTATTTTTATTAATTTTTTTTCCTAACCTCTACTATAGTACACTATGTACATGCGTTTCTCACTACGCTATGTCTTTTAAGGGTTAGGAGGTCAACTTTCCTTGTACAATTTCAGTCGAATCTTGTTGATCATTCCTTTGAGTTATGTTCCTCCCAAATATATTAGCTACATAGATTCCCCATCTTTGATAGTATTTACTTCATATGTCCATAGCCAATTCATTCTAAACTTACCAGGATGTTGAAAACAATTACTGTCATAGAGCAGGACTAGGTCTCCCTCCTTAAAATTCTTCTTCTTAATATGGTTTTCATGCTAGGATTTGTCTCTTGATTTCTGTACTTCCTGGTGAAATATTTCTAGAATCCGGTCCTCTTACATTTCCATTAGTTGACTTAAACTTTGTAATACTGCATCTCTTTCTGTCATGTTGGTAATGGCCACTACGTGTAGACTGGGTATCGAAAATTCTAATGGTATTATTGCTTCCTTCCCATACAACAATCTGAATTGTGTATGTCCTGTCAACTTCTTACATATGGTCATATATTCCCATAGTATTGTTGTAATTTTCAAATCCCAATCATCCTTGTTGACATTGCATATATTTGTCAGATCATTTTCCAAGATCTTAGTGAGAGCTTCTACCATTCCATTTTCCTAAGGATTGTATGGTGTACAATTTTGGTGATAGACTTCAAAATCCTTAGTCATAGCCCTCATGGTATTGTTGATAAAGTGAATGCCCTGGATACTCATCAAAATCCTTATACATCCAAATCTGGTGATCACTTGGTCAGACAAGTGTGTTTTTGTCTCTGTGCTACAGTCTTTGACTGGTGTTTCTTTTTCCCATCTTGTTAAGTATTCAGTTGTAGTAATGATATATCTAGATCCTAATATTTTTGTTGGTGGATTAATTGGTCCAAAAAAGTCTATTTCCCATTTTTCAAATACCTGCAAATTTATTTGTGGTATTAGAGGCATCTCATCCCTTCTATTGGGTTTGTCAACCCTCTAAAAAACATCACATTTCTAGCAATATTCCTTGGAATCTTTATGGACTGTTGGCCACTATAATCATGTGCACAATACCTTCTACGCAGTATATTTTCTTGCATAATTTCCCCAAGCTATACCTTCATGAGATTCTTCCAAAATTATTGGCCTTTCATGTTCTAATACACACCTTCTCAAAATGCAATCTGCGCCCATTTTGTATAAATGTCCTGCAATAAGTTGATAGTCTGCAAATATGACTACCGGATTTTTCTTCTGCATAGTGCTAAACTCCTGTGGCGCAATCCATGTACTTAAGTATTCAACAATATCATCAAAGTATTCATCATCTACCTATACTGAAAATAGTTGTATATCAGGGAAGTTGTCTTCCAAGTTATTAGGTTCTTCTCCATTAGTTACCCTTCATAGGTGATCCGGTCCTTCATTTAGCTTCCCTAGTTTGACTATCACTTCAAAATCAAATTCTTGGAATAATAATAGCCATCCACATATCCTCCCCCCCAACACTGGCTTGTTGACTAGATATTTGAGGGAAAAATGTTCTGTGAACATTCTAAAGTGTTTCCCCAGTAAGTAGTGCCTGAACATATGAAGTGTGTATAACATGGGTAGGCCTTCTCTTTCTGTGGTGTTATAGTTCTACTATGATTCTAATGAATTTCTTCTTACAAAATCTATAGGATGGTCTAAGTCCCCTTCTCCTGGATGCATTGGAATTGCTCCAAGTGCTATGGTTGATGCATCTACATGCACATGAAATATATCTCCCCAATCTAGGAATACTAGGATAGATGTTGTGGCCATTTTTTGTTTTAAGGTGTCCAACCCTTGTTGACAGTTCTCATTCCAATGAAATTTGGTGTCCTTCTCTAACAATTTTTCCATAGGTGCAGTAATATGTGCATACCCCTTTATAAACTTCCTATAATAGTCGGTATGTCCCAGTGTTTCTCTTAACTAGCGCACTCACTTTGGTGGTGGTAAATTTACAATGACTGCAATCTTAGCATGATCCACTAGTAAACCTTGTTTACACACTATATTTCCAAACACTATTCCAAAAGGTGTCCTCAAAATGCATTTTTTGATGTTCAATGAGATCTTACATTGCCTGCATCTTTCCAACATGAGTCTTAACACTTCTACATGGTCTTTTAACAGACTATATACAACCCATTAATCTATATATACTTCTAGAAATCGATGTATGAATTCCTTAAAAGTAGACATGACTACTCTTGAAAATATGGTTGGTGCATTCTTCAGCCCAAATCACATGATTGTACATTGGTAGGATCCCCATTTTGTACCAAAAGTAGTCTTATACATGTCCTCTAGAGCTATTTTGATCTGTTGGTAACCTGATAATCCATATGTAAATGAATATGCTTCCTTCCCTCACACATTCTCTAAGACTTCATCTGTAAAAGAGGTAGGGAAATGGTCATGTAAGCAGGCATCATTCAATTTTCTCAAATCGACACAAATACTTATACCCCCTTGTTTCTTTTCTTTGAATACTATAGGACTAATCCATTCAAATTATTTTACTAGTTCTATTATACCAGCTTCCAACATTCTATAAAATTTTGCTTTCACTTTCTTCTTATACACTAGATCCAGTCTGTAAGGTCTCTGCCTGACAGGTCTCGCCTCAATTTTGAGAGGTATTTTTATCTATCCTAATTCTCCTTCTATGAATTTCATCTCTATAAAGGTCATTGGGAACATGTAACTTTATGCGCGTAGTTAGGTCCCGGTAATCAATGTAGAGTCGACAAATCCCATTTTTCTTATTCACCAACAAGATTGGGCTCCCACAAGGAGATGCGTTGGGATGGATGTTCCCATTGTGGAGTAGTTATTGGATTTGTCACTTGATCTCCTCATTCTATAATAGAGAGCGATGATAAACTGACCCATTGGGTAGTGGTGCGTCGAGGGTCATATCGATGGGGTGTTTGAACTGAAAGTGTAGAGGTACCCAGGTAGGTGAGGATAAGATATTTGAGTATTCTACTATGACCTTATCCACTTTTTTCTGCTATGTGGAGAGGTCAGCCACGGAGGCCCTAGATGTGGTTGCGATCTTTCACTCACTCTGAGAGACAATCATGAAGAAGACAAACTTTCTGGTCTGCGAGATGACCTTCCTGCATTTCTTAGTAGAGATCAAGGAAATAACAGTATGTGGGACTACCTCGGGTATCCTATACAATTTCCTGTCCAAAGTATTAATAACACAATGAGGCCTAGACTCATATGCAAAATGATGTTTCGATAAATAAGGTTGTCCCTAAAGAACATTACAAACTTTGAGAGGATAAACATCACATAATATCTCTCCTTTGAAGGGCTTGATGTCATATGACATGCAACATTTTTGGTTGATGCGACGATCACTTCCTTGGAAGCGCCATCCAATGGTGTAGGGTTGTGGGTGTGGAGTTGTCAGTAGGGCTAGCCGCTTGATGACCTCTGCTAAGATGAGTTTATTTTGGATACCACTATCAACGATGAAGTGTAGCAAGATTCCTTTAACCCACAACTTTGAATGAAAAAGGTTCTCACCTTCCTCTCGCTCATCTAGTTCATCGGGTTGAAGCTTGGTGGTAGCAATGATGGCACTGGGTTCCATGTCAATGATATGTATCCCCCTTTCTAGTTTTGAATTAGAGTCGGAACCTGCATCTAATTCATAGGCTTTCAACTCAGCCACCAATGACTGCTTTGAGCAGAAATCAAGAGTGTTATGCCAGAGGCTCTTATGGAAGTCACACCACTTCTTGGTGTGTTTCTTTGTCTTTCCGGTGTCCTTCTTTGCTTGCGGCTTGGAATGGTTTTCTTGAGGTTGTCCATATTTTATTTGTCCTTTGTTCTACAGGTTGGGGATGCGCTTTCCTTTCTTTTTCTATGAGGTATTCCAAGGCCCAAATTGTCGCTTATTTTGTTTAATCTTCTACTCGATTTTGACGACATATCGATAGCCCGCACCCAAGGAAAATATGTACAGAAACTTCATTTCATATTGGATGTATCTATGCATACCACCTTGATACTTGAGCATAATATATCACTCGGAATATTTGATAACCATATTGGTGTGCAAGATATGGAAGATATTTGTGAACTCTGGCACTGCTTGGTCTATTTCCTTCTGCAGTTTGGTCCATTTTGTATATAGGTCATCATAACTTCCGATAGGGTAGTATAATTCCTTAATAGAATCCCTAAAGGATTCCTAGGTGACCATGACTGTAAATAATGAGGGTTCATATATTTCCTTTTGCTCACATAAATTTTCCCACCAATATTTGACATGGGGAATGACTTTGAGGAGCGCAAAAGTAATCTTTTCTCTATTCAAAAATTTATGGAAAAAAAATACCTTCTAGTAGATTCAACTATTTTTCTACAACATCTGCATCTATCTGACCTTCAAATTTAGGAAAATCAAAGTTTATTTGTACCTTTAAGGGGGCGACGCCTCCACTCAAGGAAGATGTATCTCCTGCTGGTAGGCACTGAAGGATTTGCGCAAAACTATCCATCATGTCGTTCTTATGTTGCATGAGGGAGTCCTCGAGAAACATTTTGAAAGGATATCCTATCCCATCATATTTATTTTCTCCAACCATGAGAGGTAGCTTGCGCCTGCAAGATCTTTCTTCCTCAAGATAAACAACCTTGAGACCCAATTCTTTGTACCTTGACCTTGTCAGGGACATGCATTAAGAATGAGGAGAAGACCACTTTGATACCACTAATCCAGATTTTATGAGAAGAACTAAATAAATATAGATTATTATTATGCTTAACACAAAATAACAAAGATATAGTAAAACCAGATTCTATTCAATAAGGAAATATGATGAAACTATAAAATGTAGTGGAAAATAAGATTTCTCGAATGGTGGTGGATTATCTGTGAGAAGAGATGTGACGACTGAGTTCATTCACAAGAAGATGAGTAAAATCAGGCTCAAAAGGTATTTTTACAATAAACATGAATTCCAAAACCCTATACATCCAAAAAACTTACCCTAGGAGATGAATCACCAAAAGTCATGTGGGCCCCATTGGGGTAAGTTAGTACATTAATTTCCCGTGGTCGTAACTTTTGCAAACGATCTCTATTTTCGGTGCACGATAGCCCATTGGAAAGGTATATCCTAGGAATGCACATGTTTCTGTCAAACTCTAAATCTGTCTACAGTTTGATTGTGGCGAGCCCTAAAAATGTTGTTTAGGTCCTCAAAATGGCCCCGGAAGTTGGGGACTTGAAAAACTAGGAAAAAACTGCCAAACTGGAAAACTGCCAAAATGAACTAGTTGGAATAGGTGGGAGGCCACTGACATCCATCTGGATCACTATTGGAAAATCATTTGATACTCTTTTTGTCATGTACTACGTGAAATTTGGACATTCGTTCTTATGGTGTCCTTGAGTCCTGCATGTGGTACACCAAATAAGTTCTCTTTTCTCTTTTCCCGTATTCTGGTTAAGTTAAAATGTTAGGTTCTTAAGATCCTCCTTCAGGTCCTCTATTGCTATATCTATCTTCTGATACTTGTTATCTTCCAGTTGTAAGGCTACCTGCAAAGCCTCTTTCTAAGTTTGGAACTTTTGATGTCTTAATGGGTATTTCAAATGTGGTAACAATGATTTCACAAATAAGTGCCTATGTTGCATGTTAATAATTGCATACTTCAAATTACCTTTTAGAAGTTTAAACCTCTGATCAATCTCCCAAACAGACTCACCTAGTTTTTTCTCGATTTCAATCATTTCATTCATGCACTGATCTTCTGAACTAGGCTTCTGAAATTTGTTTATCAATAGTTTTTTCACATCTATAATAGTCCTTGTTACTCCTCGTGGACTGTTAACATCTAGGCTCATGTACAAGTCCATTGCGCAGTCTCTTGGTGTGATAGCTAATTATGAAATTTTTGTATCCTCATCTGTGATCTTCTTCGATTCCCATATCTTCTCGCATATGAGTAAATTATTTTCAGGGTCCTTTGATTCCTCTCCCTGAAATTATGGTAACCTGATCATGGGATCATGTCTTTCCATTTTGAATTGTGTTGAGCTACTACCTCCACATGATGTAGATATTTGAATATTACTTCTTGAACTATCTCCCCCAGTTGATGTGCCTTGACTGAATCTTTGTCATGTCATTCTTCTTCCACTAAAATTTGATTGTCTAGATGTTGGTGTTCTTTCTGGTGTACTATTCGCACATGGGGTTTGTAGGTTACAGACCAACAATGATCTAGATTGGAGTTCTACCTTTTGTTGTTTCCCTTGGACCTCATTTTTTCCTTTCATATGTTTCACATTGTATTTCCGTAATCTTATCCACATCCCGAAGATCATCTACCTCTTCTTCATTGCTTTCCAATCCCTCTCTATCAGCGATGGATCTCTTCTTGTTATTCATGTTATATTGGTAGGGTTCTCCACTGCACGTATTTCCAGCTATTTCCATTATCTGTTTTATCTTGTCTTCCTCCTTCATGATTGGGTCCATGTGTTATCACATGAAGTTGTTAAGGACCACATGTAGTTGTTGTTAAGACCTAAGTGTGCACCTCTTCCATGTCTCTCTCTTTTCCACATACCTTCCCAGAAGTTTTCCTCTTATGGTTGATAAAGTCGGTTTCCCTTTTGTTCAATGAATTGGCTTTCCTTAGTGTCTTTCTTGACTAATTTTTTGCAAAAATCTTTTCTATTTTTCTTGAAGGATAAACACATATCGTGATTTTGTTCGAATTACTGGTCATCTTGTTTTCCATTGATTGGGCTCATAGCAGGTCATCCAAGTTGTTTGATTGCATAGGAAACAACCATGAGCACAAAACACAACATTCAGAGCAGTCCATTTCGGGCTTGAAATACAAGCAATCAGATAGGTCCATTTTTTAATGGTGGAGATCCCCTCAACAATTCATATTAACGAGTCTCATGAATTCAGAGTTTCAAAGTCCTGTAAATATTAACCACTAGACATAATCCCCGAAGTGTTGAAGTGTCGAAGCACGTGAAACTCATACACCGAGGACACATGGCATTCATTTCAGGCCACTGCATCACTCTGATCCTATACTACTACGAGAGTTATGCAAACTGTGCATGCAAAAACTCCCGAACCCCGAAGTGTCGAAGACACTTGGCACTCATCAGTTGAGACATGTGGCACATCCATCTATCGCTGACACGTGGCATTCATTCCAGGTCATTTGGTTGTGTCATTTTCCCATTTCCACATGACACGTGTCATCCTTATTTCCATGACACATCATCACAGTGACTTCAAACCACCACGTCAGATCAGGGAGATCGTCCTCTGGGAGGTATTCCTTCTCAGCATCTAAAGCTCCCGAACGCCAAAATTGGCACCATCTCTAAACATGGTTAAATGAATCCTAGAGTTGGAAGACGAATAATGTTCAGCAGGGGTGCTAAAATAGCAGGTTTACCTAGATCACAAATTGCAACAATATTTTATGACCACACTTTATTACAGAGATGGAACATGCTCGAACAATAAAATCCTAGAGTAGTCTCACAATTGAAACCATGGTATAGCTAGAGAGGTATGTGGCAGTTGGTGGTGGATTGAAGGAGTCTGATCAGTGTGGATCCAAATCTCCCTTTACAACTTCCACAATCACATGTTTATATAGGATCCAATCCGAGAGAAGTGTGTGGCAATAAAAAAAGGGAATTCCCGGATCGTAGATTGCGAAAATATCGACAACCACACTTCATTGAGGAGACATAAAGTGTTCGAACGTTAACGTCCTAGAGAGGTCCCACAATCAAAATCATGGTATATCTAGAGAGGTACGTGGTAGTTGGTGGTGGATTGCAGGAGTGATAGTGGTGTGGATCCAAACTGCCCTTGACAACTTCCACAATCATGTTCTTATATAGGGTCCATTCCGAGAGCAGTGTGTGGCAACAAAACTGGGTGCTAAGACAAATCATCAAAGGAATGTCATGAGGAGAAGAAGAACATTAACATACCACAACCAATATATCACAGAGAAAACATGAAGAAAGGCGCTAAGGAATATGCAGAGCAGTTTTACAAAGGGCGCTATGGAATGATGCTACGAGATGGCCATTACAGTCAGTGGTTTTGAATTCATTTCTTCTTCTTGAATTTGATGATTTGGAGGGAACCAAAGAAATACAGGTGGAAACTAGAGATCAACATATGAGCTTGGGGGACACATGGCACTGGAGAAGATGTGCCCAAGTAGCAAGACATGTCCTTCATTTTTTGTAAGAGTGAACATGCTCCTTGATTTTAGCAGTTTGTTAAATATGTTGGTACATATGTTAGACTTGTAGATTTTTTAAGAGAATCGTAGGATAGGAAGGCCAGATCACACCCCTAGATATTGTCTACTATTTTGATTATAAATACATCATATGAATGATATGAGAGGTTTGAATGGTTGAGAAGAGCTCCCTTTTTGTAATATTTTGACTAAACAGAGTTGTTCTCTTCTTATGTATGAGACTTGAGACATTTTCATTAATAGAAGTTAGTTTCCTCAACTTCTTCTTATTCTAAAATGCTCATGATTGTATAACCCATATGATATGTTTTTGGTTTTGTTATAATTAGGTTTGATTATAATGCTACTATGAATGTTTTTTAGTGTTTTAAACTTTAAGTTCAAGAAGTTCTTGTGACTGAATTTTTCTTTTCCTAGTTGCTTGAAGGCCTGATGCTTATAGAAGACCCATCCACCTTCCTCACTATGTCTTCCTTATATTCACCTTTATCCCTAAATCATTGACTGAAGTTAATCAAAACCTCATTTTCTTATGCATGCTAGCCCAAACTTCTGCTTTAAAGAATTCTTATGCTAAGATTTTTCCATTTGACCTTTAATCATTAATTTATATTCATAAACATTTTGATGGGTATTGGGATTATCCTCTTGCAATTTGAGGGTGATTCTCAGTGATAACACCATCAACTCCTTATTATTTCCCTTATTCATATCTTCCTCCATTCTTTCTCCTCCTGTTAGTGCTTTACCCCTTCCCCCATGCACACAGGGAAGTTTAGTTGTCTGATTCCATGATCATCACACCGTTGTTATATAATGAAATATTGATTGAAGTATACAATGATATTGTATACCTACCTATGGTTCCTTTAAGAAAATCTTTATCTCTTGCGCTATAAGACTTCTCGGTATCGACTACAAATTCAGTAATAAAACCTGTAACAATATTGTCTAACCAAAAATCTACTATGCACATAATTTTTTTATTAACTTGTTGTAACTGAGCGATCTTTACAGGATTTCACTCCATCTGTCTGATTCAATTTATAGGGTGGTTTTATTTTAATCTCAATAGCCACTCCAGAAAAAAAATGTAGGAAATCACAGAAAAATACCTCATGTAAGTCACTAAACATTTATTTGTCAAGATATTTGTGCAATGTTAACTTATGGTTTTTGTTATCCTTTTTCACAAACTCAATTTCCTTTATTTTCAACCATATTTCAATCTTCTCCTTCATTGGATTCCATGTCCTAAAGATTCCCTTATATACATTCATTCTTTGCATGTTTCTTCCAAGGATCTCATCCACTCAATCTTATATAGTTCTGGATCGAAACATAACCATTTGTTGGTTATGTTTCTCTTTCTCTTCTACTTCTTGGGCTAACCTAGGTTAAGATCTCAACATATTTCCAAAAAAAACCTCTAAAATTGTCATCCCTCCTGGTAAACCAGAAGGAAACGCTGCACGTAGAATGCACCATGCAGTCTCACCCAAGATAGATTTATGGGTGAGTGTAATGCTCAAGTGTTTGTATTCTAGGAGTCAGTGGGGATCTAGGAGAGTATTTTATCTTCTTCATGCATTACACTTGCTACTTATTTAATTATTACTAGTTCTCATTCATATTTTTCCTCATGCATGCATTCTAATATATCTAGTTAATCATTCATTCATAATATAACCATTAACAGGAAGTAAGAATTCAAAAAACATCATATATAACACATGTTTTACCATCTCTCACCCCGTCCTGGGATACATCCACAAAGACTTTTTTTCTCTTCTCTTTTATTTAGTTTGATGCAAAATATAACGTTACAGGCATTACATCTCCCATCATACAATCAGGAGGAGGTTCAAGAACCTCTGTGAGGTGGACTAGATCACACCAGACTCCTTAACCTGTGACCTAACCCTCAAAATTCTATCTTACTTGACTATTATACTACCTTAATACAATCATAATAATTGAACACTTTCAATCACCAACCTTTACCTAGACCTTGTAGGTTCTTATTTATACTATTTTATAGGTTTATATCCATTACAATATTTTTCAACAACCCTAACCCTATCATGGTTAGGCTTTCCTTCTTGCGCGCCACGTTGCTTTTCCTCTTGCATGTTGATTTTCCTTCTTTTTATGCATGATTCTTTATTTTCATCTATTGCATGCGCTCCAAAATTAGGTCTTCTTTACCAAATTAGGTCTTTTCCAAAATAGACCTTTTCTCCAAAAATATGCCTTCACTCAAAATAACCTTCCTTCTCAAAATAGGCTTTCACCCAAAACTATTAGTTATGGCACAAAAGTTTTGGGCACCTTAATTTTGGATCTCTTTCCTTCATGCAAGACGTTTTACTTCATTCATACAACCAAATAATAAGATAAGTGAATGTTGTGAAAAAGGGAAACAACATAGAGATATGTTTCCTCATCATCATTTTAGAGAAAGTGAACCTTTGGCCCTAGTACATGTAGATATTGGTGGCCCCATGCAGACCTTATCTCTTGGAAAAAATACGTATTTTATTCTCTTTGTAGATGACTTCTAAAGGATGTCTTGAGTCTATTTATTAAGTGAGAAGTCTCACACTTTTAGTTGTTTTCAAAAATTTAAAGAACTTGTTGAGAAGGAATCAAGATACTATTTGAAAGTATTGAGAAATGATCGAGTTGGATAATTCACATCTAATGAATTCAAAGAATTTTTCATCTTACATGGAATCAAGAAGGAGTTGAATACTGCATATACTCAACAAAATGGAGTAGTGGAGAGAAAACATAGAACAATTTTAGAGATGGCTAGATGTATGTTAAAAGAAATGAGTTTTTCAAATACATATTGGGAAAATGTAGTCCATAAAACTACATATATCCTCATTAGAATTCCTACAAAGATGTTAAAAAATTATACTCCTTATGAATCTTGGTTTTGTAGAAAACCAATTATTTCTCATGTGAAATTTTTTGGGTCTTCATGCTTTGTTAACATTGTTGCACAACAAAGACATAAATTAGATGTAAAATAAGTGAAATGTATTTTCATTGAATATTCAGAAGAAAGAAAGTCTTATAGGTGTTTTAATCCACTTAATAATAAATTTTGTGTTAGTAGAGATGTGATCTTTGTTGAAGGGGGATTTTATCACAAGAATGAATGAGAAGATAAAGTGCTTACTCCACATATCGAAAACTTAATTCATGATAACAATGTTCAGTCTCTGCATCCCTCTAATGTAACAAATGTAGGCTCACCTTCAAGGATTTCTCCATCAATTTCATCTTCATCTTCTCCGATAGCAATATCTCATGTTGATAGACAAACAACATCTTCATCTAGTCCTCCTAGAAAAATAAAAAGTTTGAAGGAGATATATGAGACATCTAGATATGTTGGTGATAATTTATTTATTTTTTCTTATGCCCATGCTGAACCTTTTAATTTTAAATAAACTTGCATTGATGATCCATGGGTGCAAGCCATGGAATATGGGATATCACAGATCAAAAAAATGATACATGGGAGTTAGTTGATCTTCCTCATGGAAAATCCACTATTGGTGTAAAGTGAATTTACAAGCTAAAATTTAATATGGATGGAAGTATTTCAAATAATAAGGCACGCTTAGTTGCAAAAGAATATGTGAAGAAAGAAGTTATTGACTATGAGGAAACATTTTCTCCAGTAGAAAGACTTGACACTGTAAGAACGTTTATTTTCATTACATCTCAGTTAAAGTTAACAATTTATCAGATGGATGTTAAATCTTCTTTCTCAAATGGATATCTGGAGGAAGAATTTTGTGTTGAACAAAATCATGGTTTCATTGTTAAAGGTAAATAAGATAAGGTTTATAGGATTAAAAAATCTCTTTATGGTATTAAACAAGCCCCTAGAGCTTGGTACTCTAGAATTGATAAATATCTTCATGATCATGGATTTGTTAAATGTCCTTTTGAGAGTACAGTGTAAAAAAAGGTTGTGGGATTAGATTCATGATTTTTTTTTATATGTAGATGACTTAATTTTTATGACCACCTCACCCTCACTTGTGAAGGAGTTCAAAGAGGCAATGAAATTTGAATTTGAGATGTTTGATTTAGGAGAAATGCAATATTTTTTGGGTATGAAAATCAACTAAGAAACTGTAGGTATATCCATTGGTCAATCCAAATATGTTGAAGACTTATTGAAGAGGTTGAACATGAAAGGTTGTAAACCTATGAGTACTCCCTTAGTTGTTGGGAGTAAATTGATGAAGGAAAATGAAACTTCACTTTCTAATTCCACTCTTTATAGATCTTGATTGGCAGTCTTATGTATCTGACAAAAAATATACCAGACATCATGTTTGTTGTGAGTCTAGTTGCCAGTTTCATCCATCAACCTCATGAGTCTCATTGGCAGTCATCCAAAAGAATCCTCATCTATGTAAGTGGTGATTTTTTTTTTTAATTGTTTTATAATGATACTAATGATTCCAATGTTGTATCATACACCTGGATGAGAATTTGGAAGGTTTCTTGGATGATTGAAATAGCCCTTATGGATATGTTTTTCTCTTTGGAGGAAATATTGTTTCTTGGAGAAGAAAAAAACAACCCATTGTTTCTCTATCTACAACTGAACAAGAGTATATGACGTCATCAACAAGTACATAAGCCATCTAGATGGAAATACTATTTGAATACATGGGAATGAAAGTCAATAAGCCAATTAAAGTCCATTACGAAAATCAAAGTACAATCTCCATGACAATGAATCCTTTATTCCAAAGCCGGAGAAAACATATTGATATTAGACACCATTTCATTCGATATCTTGTACAACAAAAATTCATCTCTTTCAAATTTTGTCAATCTGAAGACCAACTTGCAGACATTTCCACTAAAGCTCTTCAAAAGGATAAATTTGCAAATCTTAGACTGTTGTTGGGAATTAAAAAACTTAACATCAAGGGGGAGATTGAAATAAATGATGCCTAGTTTGTTAGGCATTTGTTGGGCATATGGATGGTGACTGAACTCCATGTGTAATTTGTAAACATTTCAAATGTTTCATTTTATTTGCCACACTTTTTTCCCTAAACAACCGCTCTGTCTCTCAACACAATTGTCTTGTGTGTTATTTAAATTTAGATTGTTTACTCTCGTAGGAAGAGTAAAAAGGATCGAAAGCTCCAGTCATCTACAATTTTGTTTAGTTTAGTGTCACACTATGTAATTTGATTGTTGTAACTTTTCTTTTATACAACATGGAGAGTCTTTTAGGAAACACAAATTTCATTTATGTAACAGATACCATTGTGCTGCTATATTTTTTTGTAGTTCTTTATGCAATAGATTGTTGCTACTGTTATTTATTTTTAGCATATTTTTGACCCTATCTTGCTATATTTTTTTTATTAGAAATAGAGCATTTAAAAAACAGATTTTTTTATTACAGAGCAAGTTTTTGTTTGGAGGGAATTTTATATACATATGATCTGAATCTACTGGGAGTGTTTTTTAATCAACATTTAAGTCCACTTTTTCTCGTATCCTTCACATTGTAGGTTGCAAGAAGGCATAGCCTCTTTCTTAAGAAAATGTAGGCATGTAAAGGTTTCATGTTTTCCTAGACAAGGTGTGTAATCAGAGACAATTGGAAGGCCATAAACCAAGAAGTTGGTATGACCTCCCAAGTTACTGGAAGGCCATAAACCAAGAAGTTGGTATGACCCCCCAAGTTACTGGATTGGAGAAACAATTTACTTTGGTTAGACTAACCAATTTCAATCACCAAGGATAATAAGGTGTACAGGTGTATGTCTGAGTCTTCCAAAATAGAAGATGCTCTCTAATTTTCAGATAACATGTATTTTAAAAGGAAAACCTAAAATCAGTCCTCCCAAGCCAAACATTTCAGACCCAATAGTTACCAACATTCCAGGTGAGTTCTGGCTTCTCATAATAGTTTTAGAAAATACCCCGTGAACCTTGGCTTCAAGGGGAATATTTATGAGACAAAAGAAGGTGAAATTGTTATTTTCAGGGGACAGAATCTCAATAGCTTACATAACAAAATGAATGAAATACGACGTTAGCGATGGTTTTGAAGCTTTTTTTGTTGGAATGTGTACAAAAGATTTTGGTATAAGGTAACTCAAAGTTATTGACCAACACATGTAAAGTGATATAAGAATGAAATATGTTGTTTTAGTCCTTGGAGATAATTCTAACATAGGCAATGACAATTGCAGGAGAATTTCATTAAAAAATTTCCACTCACATGTTTAAAATTTAGAGATTAAATTCACAAAACAAATGCATGCATCACAATTGTCTTGTATTTGTAGCCAACAGGTCAAGGAGAAAAACTGAATCGAGCTGCATTAATATTTTCTAAAACAATGAAGAAAACTGGGAATGCACAATGTATTGTGTGGAGGAGCACAAGTTCTATGAAGGGGGTGAGGATGTGAATTCATACGCTAGAAAGAGCTTGAAAAAACAAGGAGTAAATACCAAATAGACTTCTCTCATATAATTAAACAAAACATAAAAATAAAAATAAAGTTAGAGATCTATTTGGCATCTCAAAACAAAACATAAAAATAAAAATAAAACATAATTAAACAAAACATAAAAATAAAAATAAATAAGTTTGGGATCTATGTGAACCACATTGAACTACTTACTGGTGAACCTCGGACTAATTGAGGAAGTTAGAGATAAAATGCAAAAGAAAAAGCATGGAACCGAGGCTCAAACCTAGAGATAGTGAAAATCCTTATGGTCGCTATGGTTGTCCACTATGAGAGGGATTAAAATAGAACCCTTGTCCGTCACAAATCCGACAAACACATTCAATTTAAAACACTAATATTCAATGGACTGTATCAAGGGAATGACGTTGAATCCATGCCGACTCTTCTGGTAAAACAATGTGGAGGAAACACAAAAGGCCATAAAATACATGCTGAGGAACGTTCTATAGAAAGGCGAAGACTCCATTATTAAATTCTAATTAATTATTTTGATCAAAACATGGGCAAATTAATACCAAGAAATCAACATCAATATAACAGAAAACATGAGCTATAATGGAGTAAATCTAACAAAATTCATATAATCCTCTACCTCTAAGGTGTTGAAGAGCCTGCACAAAGCTCCAAAACATTGTAAACATGTTCCATGAAGACTCCACTATAAAATTATAATTAATTATAATTAATGATTTAGATGAAAACATGGGAAAATTAATACCTAGAAATCTACATCAATATAATAGAGAACGTGAGCTATAAATGGAGTAAATCTAACAGAATTCATATAATCTTCTATCTTTAAGGTGTTGAAGATCTTGGAAGAGATGCCAGTTTTACGGTTAGGGTAAGTAGTGAGTAGATATGGATGGCACAAAGCTCCATAACATTTTAAAAATATTCGAGGCATTGCTCTAAATTTTTTCAAAATTCAAGCAAACCTTATAGTATGGGAAAAATATGAAGTCCCTAGCTAAACAATTTAAAAGCAAGGAGAAATAAGTTGAAGGGTGTGCATCCCAGGTGTGGGTAAGTACACTCATAGAAGGCAATAGGGTGTTCTATGAAGAAGATACTAATTTTGGTTTGAGAAGAGGCATGACTAATCTTTTGGTTGAAGGTGGTGTAGACCCCCCTTCTCTCCTAAGGGTTGCTCGACCTCCTGGTCTTAGATAATTCAAGGTACTGAGTTGGATCGACTCTTCAGGTCCCTGCGGGTACCCAAAGCCACTATACACTTGCCCCTTCTGTCCTAAGTGACCATGAGCTATGACCGTGGGTCAACCCCTTTGCAACTTCAGGCTTCGAGGATATCCTGATCTCTGGCTTCGACAGATTTCGAAGTGATGCAGACCCCCGACCTTCGGGCCAAGATCCACTCAGGATCATTCCAAATTCTTTGATTTCCCCTCAGGGATTACTTCACACACACACAAACATGTGTATTCCACAGATCCTTTTGAGTTATTCCTATGTGATCAAACATCGGCGTTAACTCCACAACTGACCAATAAATGTGATCGGATTTTTCCCTTTTGGAATTTTGGATTTCACGATTTCATGAATTCTGATGTCGAGCCCCTTGTCTCTTCAACCTCTGAAACCAAAAACGTCAACGAGGGTTGACTCCTTCAATGCGTCGAACATATGCCTCTTGTTTCCACTTATTTCGGCTTTTCGGGACCTTAGTGAACGACCAACATTCGTCCATCTTTCCTTATGATTCCCGGTTTCATAAATTTCCCCCCTTTGGTAAGATCAA
>JASDQU010244939.1:29791-52398 GCA_032191745.1 Picea mariana
ACCGATCTCTGAATTCCTGAAACCTCGCCTCCAATGTGATCTACGGCTGAGATCCTCCATGATTTGACAACTCTGGATCTTTCATCTTCTCGCGAACCAAGAGTTTGAAACTCTCGATTCCAAAGATCACTGCCTCTTCTACTTCCCGACACACGAAGTGCCAAAATGCCGACATCCTTAAATTCACCCCAAGGCACGTCAGGTTTCGCGATTTTGGGATTTTCAATGTTGAGCGCCTCAGCTCCTTGTCATCAAGGTTCTCGATATGATGAACCCCGAAATACCAAAATTCCACACTTGATTATCCTTTTTGTGAACCAGGATTTTGAGTGACCAAGGGTTTTGACCTGCACTCCCAACTTATGGGTCCTGAACTCCCGAAATAATTTGACGGTTCAAACAAACCATGATCAACGGTCCACGTTGATTCTTGATGTCAAGGTGGCAGATTCGTCCAACTCCTAACCACCTTGCAGCTCCTCTAGATCCTACGGTCCCCACGATTTCGTGAGTTCTCCTCGGAGAATTCTGACCGCCCGATTCACTCCTCAATGACTTCTGTGAGACAAATCAGTGTTCTCCCTCCTGAACATGTCTTTTATGAGATGTTTTCAACTTTCGTCTCCCTTTGAAAACTTCAAAGGTACTATCCCTCTTGAGATTTCACTTGAAAACTTAAGTCCCGAAAAGGAATTTTGCTCGCACTCCTTGCGGAAATCTTTCAAATAACCTCTAGTTATTTGAATCCTTGACTCTGTGTGCTCTTTGCAACAACAGTCCTTCCATCTTCACCTTAGTTGATAAATTTTAAGGTTTCAACTAGCCTGTGCATGCTTTGCATGGTTATGTGCTTCACCTGCACTTCTGTTGGTATGAGAACAACGGTATCTATCCTGAGATTTCTGAGATAAAAATCAGACTCTTGTCAACGCACACCTTGCAGATGTTTCACTCCACTCCTTGCAGGAACTCTCATGACGAGAAACAATTGAAACTCATTCTTCTTCTCTCTCAAACTTCATATACTTAACATGAAATCACACTTTCAACATAGCATTGAAACAAATGCATAAACAGAGAGAATAAAACAACTGTAAGCATACCATTCAGCAAATGTAAATAGTAAGCATCATAACACCATGAAAATTGAGTCAAAGCTTCATATATTAACTCAAGTGCTCTTGTACATGGGTTCTTCTCTACAGCTCTCTGCTACAGTTCTCAATGATGATAATGTTACAATGATCCAAGGGTGAGGGTGTCTATATCTATTTTCCCTCCTACTCTCTAAACTGTCTAATATATGAATTCAAATCTATCTACTTTCATTAATTACGTATAAATGCCTTTACATTCTACAGATGAGAGAAATCGTTCAAGATCTGTTTACAATATCTAAGATATAAATGTAATTACACTTTCCCAGGCTATCACATTAATATCCTCTTCATTAATTTTTCAAAAACATTTCAAAATGTGAAAAATGTGTGCTACGCTTTTCTAGCTATCTTCCGCATTTATGTTGCTTGCTTGGCTGGCTGCATACGATGCTCCTGCATCATACTCCCTCGCTTGAAAATTTTCATGAACTCCTATTCATGAGCTCTTGCACGGTTTTTCCATGCTTATGAATTTATGCTTCATCCTTCCAACTGGCATCTTCAACTGGATGTCCCTTCCATTTGACCAAGTATTTAAAATACTCTTTCCTCTTGGTCTTTTTTCTAACCCTTTTGTCAATTATGATTTCCATCTGTGGCTTTTAAGCTACAGGCATTTGTTTTGTCCATTGAATCTCTTTTTGTTCCTTCTTTGCTCCTGCTTCTTCAGCTTTGTAAGGGTACAAATCCACAACATTGAATATCAATGAGATTCCGATCCCATTAGGTAATTCAATCTCATATGCGTTTGCCCCAAGTTTCTTCATGACCTTGCATGGTCCAATCTTTTTCATCTTAACTTTGTTATATGTTCCCCTTGGGAACCTTTCCTTCCTCAGATGTGCAAGAATGAGATCACCAACTCCAAATTGAAGTTCTCGCCTATGTTGATCTGCTCTCCACTTATATTCTTGGCTTGAACTCTGAAATCGCTCCTTGACTCAGCTGTGAAGCTACTTCATCCCTTCTGCAAAGTCTTCTGCACTAGCACTCCTGAATTCAGCTTGTTCTGAATATTTCAATTTAGAAACTCCCCTTGGCTGCATTCCATATACAATCTGGAATGGACTCTGCCCTGTGCTTCTATTAAGAGAATCATTATAAGAAAATTCTGCCTGTGGCAAAATCTGATCCCATTGACTGTGGTGTTCAGTCACTAAGCTCCTCAACAAATCTCCCAAGCTTTTGTTCACGACTTCTTTCTACCCATCCGTTTGAGGATGATATGATGAGCTAAAATACAAACTTGTCCCCAACTTTTTCCATAAGATCCTCCAGAAATGTCCAGCGAAGTTGGTATCCCGATCAGAAATAATACTCCTTGGCAAGCCGTGAAGTCTGACAACTTCCTTGAAAAACAGGTTCGCAATATGAGTTGCGTCATTGGTTTTCTGGCATGGTATGAAATGTGCCATTTTTGAAAATCGGTCAATTACCACAAAGATTGAATCATAACCTTTCCTTGTTCTTGGCAGTCTCAATATAAAATCCATTCTCACTGCGTCCCACGACCTTTCTGGTATGGGTAATGGTTGATATAACCCTGTGTTCTACCTTTTCCCTTTTGTGTGCTGACAAATCCTGCATCTGTCCACAAATTTCTTAACATCTGTCCTCATCCCTAGCCAAAAATATGAGCCATTAAACTTTGATAATGTCTTACAATGACCGAAGTGTCCATCCAATCCTCCACGATGTGTTTCCTTCAGCAGATTCTCCCTCATGGAGCATTTTGGAATACATAGTTGATTGCCCCAGAATAATAACCCATTCTCGATCTTATACTCGGTCCATTGGCTTCTGTCCCTAAGAATTGGATTCTTAGATGCCTCATATGCCTCTTTAAAATCTGGGTCATCCCTATACATTTCTTTGAGGTTATCAAAACCCAAAGTCTTGACTCTAAATTCCTACATAAGCAAACATTTCCTGCTCAAAGCATCAACAACTTTGTTAGTAGTTCTAGAAATATGCTTAATCACAAAAGAAAAATTCTGCATGAATTCAACCCATTTAGCATGTTTTTAGTTTAACTTCTCTTATTGAGTCACGAATTATAAAGCATGATTATCACTATACAAAACAAACTCTTTAGGAACCAAATAATGTCTTCATTTCTCCAGTGCTTGTATGACTGCATAGAATTCTTTGCCATATGTTGAGTACTTGATCTTCACTTCATTCAGTTTTTCATTGAAGTATGCGATCGACCTATCATCTTGGCTCAAGACCGCTCCAATTGCAAATCCACTCGCATCACACCTGACCTGGAATGTCTTTCTAAAATCCGGCAAAACCATAATTGGTTGCTCCGTGATCTTCTTCTTCAGTAGGTTGAAGCTCTTCTCTGCTTCTTCTGTCCAGTGAAAAGACTTGTGTCTTTTCTTCACCGTATCCATCATTGGTGTGCTAATTCCACTGAAACTTCGAATGAATTTCCTGTAGAAACTTGCCAAACCATGGAAGCTTTGAACTTCAAACACACTCTTCGGCGATGGCCAATTATTAATTGCATCTACCTTTTTTGGATCCATCTTCAACTCATTTGCAGAGATAACAAAACCCAAATAAATGAGTTATGTCCTCATAAATGATGATTTCTTCATATTTATCAGCAATTTCTCTTGCTAGAATATTCTCATTATTGCAGCTAAATGCTTCAAGTGTTCTGCTTCTATTTTGCTGAAGATTAATATATCATCAAGATATACGATGATGAATTTCCCAATGAAATCCTTCAGGACTTCGTTCATCAACCTCATGAAAGTACTGGGTGCATTCATTAAGTCAAATGGCATGACAAGCCATTCATACAGCCCCTCATTCATCTTGAATGTTTTCTTCCATTCATCACCTTCTCTCATTTGAATCTGATGATACCCACTTTTAAAATCAATCTTTGAAAACAAAATTGCTCCACTCAAGTAATCCATCAATTCGTCCATCCTTGGCAATAAAAATTTGTATCTGATGGTAATCTTATTGATTTCCCTTGAGTCTATACACATTCTCCAGCCTCTGTCTTTCTTTGGGCTAAGCGTTGTTGGAACAGTGCATGGACTCAAGCTTTCTCTAATCAATCCTTTGTCCATGAAGTCTTGGACCTGTCTCTTAACTTCTTCATTTTCCTAGTGTGTCAACCTGTACGCGGCTTTGTTCGGTAAACCGGCTCCAGGTATAAGATCGATATGATGGCTTATACTCCTAATAGGTCGTAACGAACAAGGTAGTTCGTCCACTAGTATATCAACAAACTCTCCTAGCAAATCCTAGATTTCTTCTAGTAAATCATCTATTCTCGTACTGGTCAAAACAATTTTAGGCTTCCTGATCACAATAAATTGTGTGTCTTCCTTCTTCTTAACCTCCTTAAGAAGTTCCTTCCCATTCATGACAAGTACAATGTTTCTCATCTCTATTTTCACTTCTTTATCTTTAATTGGAAGCAACATGTAAGTCCTACCATTTTTCTCCAGGGTGTATGTGTTCTTTCTCCCATCATGAACTACGTTTCTGTCATATTGCCATGGTCTACCCAACAATAGATGACAAACATCCATGGGAATGACATCACATAATTTTTCATTCTTATATCCTCCTATTTTAAATTCAACTAAACATTGTTTAGTGACATTTACCTGATGTTCTTTTTCTAGCCACGAAACTCTGTATGGGCTTGGATGTACAACAGTTTCCAGCTCCATCTTTTGTACCATCTCTATAGATACAATATTGTCTGTCATACTACTGTCCACTATGACCTTGCATACCCTGTATTTGGTTTTGCAAGCAGTCTGAAATAGACTGTTTCTTTGGGTTGGGTTCTCTGTCTCCTTCTCTGGCTTCAAGAGAACTTTCCTCATCATCAAAGATCTTCCACCCTCAGTGTCTTTTGCCTCAACATTCGATCCTTGAACTTTGGCATTGTGAGTTTCACTACCATCTTTTATCTTATCTGGACACTCATAGGATTTATGTCCGATCTTTCCACAGACAAAGCATTTTACTTCACCGCCTCTGCCTCTTCCTCTTCCTCTTGCTCAAGGAAAAGCATTTATATCAGCATACTTCCCTCTCTATGAACTTCCTCCTCTCTCATGTTGAGTTTGAGGTTTCTTCCCCTCTTCTTTAGATTTCTAAGTTTTGTCTTGGGCAATTGTTTTTCCTCTGGCTTGACTTCTACCTTGGCCTCTTCGACCTTGCTTCTGGCTCAGATTCTCTTCAGCTTTTAGAGCTATCTGATAAGAATCTTCTACATTTCGAATGGTCATCCTACTCATCTCATCTTGAACGTCATATCGCAGACCATTCATGTATCTGACAACTTTTTCATCATCATTTTCCCGATGACCTGCTCTGATGTTTATCTTGTAGAACTCTTCAGTGTATTCTTTCACTGACATCAGCTTCTGTCTCAAATTCTGCATCCTCCGAAACAGAGTGATTTGATAATTCCTAGGTATAAATTTGGCTTTCATATTTGCAACCATTCTATCTCAACTTTTGATTTTCTGCTTGCCCTTGCAGCATCTGTCATCCTGCAATTCATCCCACCATAGTGTTGCATGCCCTTTAAGTCTAGTAATGTCATGTTTGACCTTCTTGTCTTCCTCAACATTCTCATAGTCAAAGTAATTGTCTAGAGCTCTAATCCAGTCTAGAAGATCTTCAACATCCAGGTTTCCCTCATACACTGGAATGTCCATTTTTGATCTGGCACCTATCCTTGAAACAACCCTGAATAGGCATTCATCTGGAGCATCTTCAACTGTAACTTCTTCTCCTTCATTTCCAGCTTCATTTTCACTTTCAGCCTCGCTGATATCCCCATCGTCAACTGTACACCTCTGTGTTGTCTCCATGGCATCAAGCCTGGCACGTAACTTGTGCATTTCTCTTGCTCTTGTTGGATCAGACATTGTCATTGGCCTGTCTCTTCTTCTCGGCAGCATGGCTGTAAAATGTTCTTCAGTTCTCTTTGCTACAGAAAGAAAAGAACTTTTTCTGAGCTCTCATACCACAATTGATGCAAACCCCCAACCCTCGGGCCAAGATCCACACAGGATCATTCCAAATCTTCCCCTTAGTCTGATTGACTCTTTGATTTCCCCTCAGGGAATAATTCACACACACACAAATAGGTGTATCCCATAGGTCCTTCTGCGTTATGGCTATGTGATCAAACATCGGCATTAACTCCACAACTAACCAATAAATGTGATCATCTTTTTCCCTTTCAAGATTTCAGATTTCACAATTTCGCGAGTCTTGATGTCGAGCCCCTTGTATCTTCAACCTCCAAAACCTGAAACATTAACAAGGGTTGACTCCTTCAATGCGTCAAACCTACATCTCTTGTTGCCACTTATTTTGTCTTTTCAGGACCTAAGTGAACGACCAACACTTGTTCCTCTTTCCTTATGATTCTCGGTTTCTGAAATTTCCCCCCTTTGGCAATATTGAAGGTCTTTCTGTATTTTCCTCAAAGCTTGACCACCCCTTTGACTTCTGCCGCACGTACCCTTTGAAAAATGCATAGGACCCACCTTTCGGATTTTTCCTTTTCATGATTTCGGGAGTTGCGTTGACATGCAACTCTGTCTCTTAACTCTTGGAACCCCGAAACCTGATCGGGACCCTGACTATTCTCCTTCAATGTTTCAGGAATTTTTCCTTTCACTCTTTGGGATTTCGTGACTTGCGAGATCCACAGCAGAAAGGTTCCTCACCTCCTGAAACTCCAATCTCTGAATTCTCGAAACCTAGCCTCCAACCTGATCTATGGCTAAGATCC
The DNA here is from genome assembly GCA_032191745.1 of Picea mariana. NCBI lineage: Eukaryota > Viridiplantae > Streptophyta > Pinopsida > Pinales > Pinaceae > Picea > Picea mariana. The sequence goes on from JASDQU010244939.1 coordinate 36,746, forward strand.
TCCACGATCCGACGACTCTGTATCTTTCGGCTTCTCGTGAATCAAGAGTTTGAAACTCTCGATTCCAAATATCGCTGCCTCTTCTACTTCCCGACACCTGAAGTGTCGAAATGTTGAAATACCAAATTTCACCCCAAGGCACGTCACATTTCACGATTTTGAGATTTTCAATGCTGAGCGCTCGGGCTCCTTGTCATCAAGATTCCTGATATTCTTAACCCCGAAATACCGAAACTCCACACTTGATTATCCTTTTCAAGAACCAGGAGTTTGAGTGACAAAGGGTTTTGACCTCCAATCCCAACTTATGGGTCCCGAATTCCCAAAATAATTTGACGGTTCAGAAAAACCACGATCAAAGGTCCACGTTGATTCTTGATGTTAGGGTGGTAGATTCGTCCAAATTCTAACCACCTGAAGCTCCTCTATATCCTACAGTCTCCGCGATTTCTCAAGTTCTCCTTGGAGAATTCTGACTGCCCGATTCACTCCTCAATGACTTCTGCGAGACAAATCGGTGTTCTCCCTCCTAAACTTGTCTTTTATGAGATGCTTTCGAATTTCATCCCCCTTTGAACAATTCAAAGGTACTATCCCTCTTGAGATTTCACTTGCATACTCAAGTCCCCAAAAGGAATTCTTCTCGCACTCCTTGCGACAATCTTTCAAATAACCTCTGGTTATTTGAATCCTCGACTCTGTGAACTCTTTGCAACATCGATCCTTCCACCTTCAGCTTAGTTGATAAATTTTAAGGTTTCAACTACCCTGCGCACACCTTGCACGACTCGCTGCTTCACCTGCACTTCTTCTGGTATGAGAACAACAGTATCTCTCCTGAGCTTTCTGAGATAAAACTCAGACTCTTGTCAACGCACACCTTGCAGACGTTTCACTGCACTCCTTGCAGGAACTCTCAGGATGAGAAACAATTGAAACTCATTCTTATCCTCTCTCAGACTTCATATACTTAACATGAAATCACACATTCAACACAACATTGAAACAAATGCATAAATAGAGAGAACAAAACAACTATAAGCATACCATTCAGCGAATGTAAATAGTAAGCATCATAACACCATGAAAATTGAGTCAAAGCTTCATATATTAACTCAAGTGCTCTTGTACATGGGTTCTTCTCTACATTTGCTTGCTAAATATCTTAATGATGATAATGTTACAATGATCTAAGGGTGAGGGTGTCTATATCCGTTTTCCCTCCTACTCTCTAAATTGTCTAATCTATGAATTCAAATATACGTACTTTCATTAATTATGTATAAATGCCTTTACATTCTACAGATGAGAGCAATCGCTCAAGATCTGTTTACAATATCTAAGATATAAATGTAAGTACACTTTCCCCGGCTATCACATTAATATACTCTTCATTAATTTTTCAAAAACATTTCAAAATGTGCAAAATGTGTGTTGCACTTTTCCATCTATCTTCCACCTTTACGTTGATTTCTTGGTTGGCTTCTTACGATGTTCCTACATCATGAAGTGCTCTCCTCTGAATTTTGTATCTCTTCCGCATGTCTCCTTGGATTCTGACAAGCCCACAAATTTTTGTTTTTCACGACTTCCCGAACTCCCGTTCACCTCACAAACAAACTTTTGGACTTCCGACTTCCAGATTTCTTGATTTGTTTCCACGTTTCCTTGATGCAACCAACGATTGAGATTACTTTGCAACTCCGCGAGTTCACGACTCTTCCCTCATAACACACCTCTCAACTTCTGAACCATGAAGTGTCAAAACTCTTGCAACCAACCTCTGCATAGTTCAACCAGATCTGATGGTATGGAAAAATCTCACTTTCCTCCAAAATGGATATGGCTCGTAGACTTTGGGAAACCTTAAAGGGTTATTTCCTTTGAATATTTCTCATCTCTCTCACTCTTGAGATTTCGAGTCTGAGACTCTGTCACACACTCGTTGCGTATGAACTTCCTTCAATATTAACCACTGAAGGATGACCTTACACTCTTTGCAACAATCCTTTTACACTTGATTGTTCCTCCTGAACAAGGTGACTTTGAGCATAACTCCTCCTATATGCAAACTTCAACTATCCCATTTGAACATATGAGTCCAAACAGATTCCCTCACGCACCCCTTGCAGATGCATATGCACTCCTTTCATATATAAGTTTAGCACTACCTCTTCTGATCTTCGAGTCAAAACAAACTCTGACATGCACACCTTCTAGACCCTATGCACGCCTTGCACTTGCTCATAGAAGAGAAACAATTGAAACTTATTAAATATTCACAGCGACTCATACAATCAACCATGTGAATGGATTCATAAACCAAAAAATCCATACATAACAGAGAATTTCAAATAAGAAGAAGTTAAGACTAGTAATCAAAATTGTCAAAAATCAATCAACTATTAAGACAAGTTTATGATCTTGAACTCCTTGACAAAGAAGTTAAGACTAGTAATCAAAATTTGACAGAAAGGGATATTGAGTTGTATGATTATCACCAAAGGCTTACTAAACAATATGATAAGCTAGAAAAAAGGAACCAAATGTTGATTCTAGGTTGTATAGGAAGATCAGGCTGCTAAGAATCAAAATGATGCCTCTAAGACCTAAGGCACATATTTCTCTGTTAACCCTAGCAGAAGCAGCCACTAATCTGTTGATAACCCATACTCTGCTCAGGCTATTGAAGCCTCAAAGGAGAATAAGTGAAGATTAGAAGATGGAAGGAAATTCATTTTTGCAATTTTGAAATCCAGTTTCAAAACAGAGCTTTCGGTGGCTTAGGGAAGCTTTCACGGTCATTTTTAGCCACCGAAAGCAGAGCTTTCGATAGCTTACAGGTTAAGATTTCTGTCTCTTTAGCCACCGAAAGAGAAGAGAAGGGAAGAAAGCCACTCTTTTTGCACATATCTAAGTGTTGTTGTTCCAGTTGGCATGAGAAAGGTTCCAAAGTGATGATCATAATTTAGAGCATCAGATTTATTGCTCTGTTTCAATTTTAGAGGTGTCAACAGCGTGAGGAAGATAAAACTTCTTATATATTTTTGGCAAAAGATGATTGGTTTTCCAGGGTGTTATTTTTTACCTCATCCATCAACATCTCGAGATCACTACATTTTTCGAAGACTATGAATACTTTCAAAGCTAAAGGTTTGTAGGGGATCATTTCTAAAGGCCAAACGACTCCATATCCCAATGGTAAAGGCTACAGGCAAGTTACAGGTTTGCAGAAGATCAGTTGCACAGGCCAAATGACTCCATAGCCCAATAGGAAAGGCATTGGATCTGAAGTTATTGAAACCTCGCAGGGAGGCTTTCATCCCTAGAAGGAGCCAGATGTTATCTCCTCAAATAACACAGTCAAATTTGTTTATTTTAGGTGATAGGAAGTCATTGAAAAAAACATTTCTAAAATTTTTAATGTTCATTTTTTAGAGCATTAGGTTTGTAATAAAGTTTGAAAAACATTTTATTTGTTTTTCCCTTCAAAAAAGTCAAAACTCAGTTTTCGGTGGCTAAGCACCTTTCCAAAAGGGCTTCTAAGCCACCGAAAGTGTAGAAAAGTTTGTTTTTACTGTGCTCAGTCATCATTTTCAAATGATGATTTTGAGCGACTGAAGAATATTTTGGAGAAATGGGAGGAAAAATTTGTTGATAACATGTCAAATAACAATAACCTCTCTCATTTTTCCTACAGGTGTCATATATTGGGAGAATCGAATTCATCTTTGAGCCCTAATTTTTGGATCTCAGAATTTCCTTGTTTGACACATGTTCTTGAAATGCAGATCCCGAGAAAATGAAAATGAATCTCAAATAAATGAGAGAGGTTTTTTCTCAAAACAAACCAATCGACAAAATCATCTTCTAGTTTTTACATGGCAGTTTTGGTTTGAGAGATATGGGTAAATATTTGAGCAGCATATTTCCATAAATTTTTGTCTTTTCCATCCACCTCACAAATTCAAATTTTATATAGGAGAAGAGGTTATCAGATCCATATTTTGAGGATCTGAAACTGCTTGTAAAGGATATGATCCTATCGATTTTAGATACTAAAGGGTCAATTTTGGATACTAGATTATTGTATTTTGTGTTGAGACACTTTCTTTAATATATGATACTTGCAAGCTTCTTTCATTGATGTTATCAGATTCCTTCTTTCTTATCTGTATATGTTTACGAGTGAATGCCATTCTCTGTCTATGTTTATATAATCCCTAGGTGACTTTCATCTCACTATTTTATTATTTTGCAAAGGATCATAAGCTATTGTACTAGTTTCTAGACCCATCATACCTATTGTTTTATATATGTGTGATCTGGTTTATGTGATTAGATTTTGTTCTATTTGATACACAACTTGTCTGATAATATCTCTTGAAGGACTTGTAATGTTTAATATAACTAGACTATCTTGAGTGTAATATTCAGTGAGTTAGTTATCCATCTTGATCCAATTATATATTCAACATTGAGAAAATAGTTAAGTTACCAGGCATCTTCGAGCTACAACCTAGAAGAGTTTCCTAGAGTAATAACACTATGGATGTTTGATGATAGTTTGGTAATTGATCATTTGATTGCATTTAATACTATAAAAGGACAATTATTGTATGTATAGATTAAAATCACTAAGGAGGAGAATTGTATTATCCTATTATATTATTTGTCATACTACTGAGATAACTTAGTCGTGGCTATAGGGAATAATTCTACCACATTATCTCTAGAAAACGTGGTTGCATCTCTACTATAAAAATAAATGAGACAAAAGAACATGTAAGGATCGACCAAAGATGATTTAATGGTAAGAGGTCAATTGATTGACAGAGATAAAGGATTTTTTTTTGGTAGAAAGTTTAAGTTGAAGGGTAGATATAAATATCTAGTTTAGTTGAAGAGAAGATGTTGGAAATGCAGTAAATCTGAGAATTATAAAAGAGAATGTAATTTGAAGTCAATGGAAGTTAGTACGAGATTCGATGAGAAGCATTCAATTGAGAGAAAGACTACTCCAGATAAAGGAGGCGATGTGTATCTAGTGTCGATCAATACATAGTTGTATCAGGATGTTAGGTTGATCGAATTAGGAGTGTCCTTTTATATGACATCTCACATAGAATGGTTCTATTTAATGAGAGATATGAAGGGGGATACGTATTCTTGGGGAATGAATTGAAAAGAATATTTTTGGAAGAGGAAGAGTTTGACTGATGTTGTAGGATGGGAGGATTATAACCCTTTTAGGTGTGCTACATATTCCAGGTTTGGAAATAAATTTGATATATGTCAACAAGATGGGTGATGTAGGAGTTCACACTTTATTTTAGAAGGATACATGCAAAATGGTCATGGGTGCTATGGTATTAATGAAATGAGTTTAAATTGGAACCCTATACAAGTTGTTAAATAATGTCGATTCGACTGGATGCAACAACATTGTTTTTCTTGAAGTCGATTCGAATTCAAATCAACTCGTCTCATCTCGGGTTGAGTTGATTCAAATCAAATCAAAAAGTTTTTGTCAAGTTGACCCAACCATGTTATGACATGAGAGGATGGGACACATTGGATAAAAAGGACTTTGAGCCATGCAAAAAATATATATGGTCAAAGGTTTTCCTTAAGATAATTTAGAAGTCGATTTTTATGAACATTTCATATATGGAAAACAAATTGGGCTAGGTTCCCATCTAGAGTGACAATGGAAAAGGGGATTCTACAATTGGTTCATAGTGATGTCTTTGGGCCCAAAATAGTAGCTTCACTTGGTGGATCCCTGTATTATGTCTCCTTCATAGATTACTTTTCCAAGAAGATATGAATATATTTCCTTAGGAAGAAATCAAAGTTTTTTGATAAATTCCAAGATTTTAAATGTTAACTACCTGAATAGTGTTGTACACGCCAACCACACTCAGAGGGGAGGGTGAATGAGTGTAGGGATATTTTTTACATTTCTTTACAAAACACCTTAGTTATCAATCACCATTTACTCCTTATTCATTACTTTCATTCACAACTAGTTGTTTGTATGTAAACATATCTCAGCAACAAACATCATCAATAAACCATCATCATAAAGAATATAGAGAACACAAGATATATGTATAAGTTTCTTTTGTATTACAGACTTCAATCCTTGGGGTTTATCAAAACCAACTGAAATGAGAACAAACTCAAAGAGAGCACCAAATAACATTGCAAGATCCAACCTACAGATCCCATGACCATGAGAAGAGAAATCCAATCCTCAAGTACAAGACCTAGCTTGTAGACACAATCTAATATGTCAACAAGTACATGACATGCTTATACTACAACATGAATATGTACATGAATTTCCTATACTGTAGTTCATGTATGTAAGTGACTTTCCTATACTGCAGCACGCGTATGTACGTGTCCTTTCCTCTATCAACCTGCGTACACCTTCAGAAACTAGGGCTTCTGAAACTTCACAACCTCTTTCCATGTTTTCTTGCTGCTCAACAAGGATTTGCAAGAACAATACAACTTCAACAGGGATTTTCTTCCTGTCTTTATCTAGACTCAGCCTCAGATTCAACTTCGAACTCTATAATAACTTCTTTTCTTATCTCCGTGGGCCATTTTTTCTTACTAAGAGACAGATATTTCCGTTTGATTTTTTTTTCTTTTACCGCAATTTCAAAAACTTATTTTGCATATTAATATTAATTGTACCCAACTTCTTGCCTTGTTTTCTTGTTGCTCTATTCCTATGAAATTTTCTTTTCCTTGTGTAGGTGCTTGACTTGCATCTTTTCTTCCACCTTTTGAGAATGAAGGACTTGCATCATACTTCTTAGGAGTGATAGCTTCATAGTGTGTTTCTTCCTTTTTGTATCCAAGACTAGATTTATCATTAGGTGATCTTTGAAAATCTAAGATTGATGCAGAAGAATCAATCCACATTAGAAGTTGCACCAGCACGCAAACACTCAATAGAGAAAGGGAGAGGCACTAAACCTCCCACTTTTAAATTTGAAATAATCCTATATGGATTTTCATGTTGTAAGATTGTAAATGTCGAGCTATACCTTTGTACAGGTAGTGGTTAGATTCCATTTAAAGCATTGCTTGTAGTAGGCCCAGATCAAAATTAGGTCTGGGTAAATATTTATGAAACTTCAATGTAATAGATGAGGTTAGGTGAGAGAGGACAAGCTCGCAGACCCCTCTTTTGTAAGGAAATATTGTATCAGATTTCAGATAGGAAGACAAATAGGAAAAAGAAGGATAGAGATATCTAGGGTAGAGAGGCCTTAGGAGGTAGAAGTTATGAGAGAGAGAGATCTTGAAGGAACTGGAACTTTGTTACAGTCTAGTTTTGTAAACATCTATATAGACACACAGAGAAAATAGAAAAGAATTTTTTCTTACATATCGTGTGTTTATGTGTTTCATGAATAGATGTTATAGATGTATGTTAAGTTTCATTTACAGTAGGAAGATAGATTTCATTTATCTTCATTGAGTTCATAATATTGCTCCGGATTCTTTAGGTTGTGCAAGGAGTGCACAACAGAACAATTGAGGTTCTGTAGACAGTGTAAGGAGTGCGCATCTAAACTCTGTGGAGTCAGAAAAGAACATGCCAGGAGGGCACACCAGAGTGATCACAAATTCAATGGAGAAGCCTCAAGGTTACTGAACAACTTGGAGGAAAAACTGTGTAGGGGAAGGGACATAGAGACAAAATCGTTGAGGATTCTGTGAAGCTCTGCCAGGTGGGCATAAGGAGTGCATGAGAAGAAATCTATTTGGAGTTCAGAGAGAAGACAAAAGTATTGAAGGTTCTGGAGGTAATCTAGCGAGTGCAAGGAGTGCACCAAGGAACTCTATTTCAAGTTCTCTGACAAGACAAGTGTCCAAGGAAAGACACTTACATAATTGTTGAACACTCTGTAGGCTCATCAAGGTGTGCTTGAGAAAGAAGTTGCAAGGACGGCACTTACATCCTGTCAAGGAGAGAAAAGGGACAGAGTCACTGAATACTCTAGAGGAAGACCTATGAAAGGATTTCACCAGGCCAACACTCAGACGAAGTGTTGAGAACCAACCATCGAAAGGCTAGTCGAAGCATAAGGAGAACATGCAGAGAGAACTTGTTTCAAGCTACAATCTCAGGAGGTCAAGCGCAAGAGTGTGCCAAGAGGAGCACCATAAGTCTTCTGAAGAAGAACCAGAAGGGACGAGTCCCTTAGAAATTGAGCTCACTGAAAGCTCAGAAGAGATAGCATAAGGAGTGTGCGAGGGTGAACTTATTCCATGTCCCAAAGCTTAAGAGGAGTAGCATGGAGTTGCACGTAGAGTACAGGATAAATTTGAAGACCGAGACCTTTGAACAACTCAAAAATATTCTAAGTCAGAAGATCAAAGTTCAAGAGAGTTAACACCAAAGTATTTGGATGGGACTCGTTAAGGAGTTGAACGGACGATAAAGAGATTTCAAAGAGGAAGCGTCGATAGCCGCAAGTTTTTGGATCAAACGAAGTTTCAAGGAGGATAATGGTGGGAACCATTCCACTCTAAAAGATCAGGAGGAATAGGAGTTGTGATTCAGGAGAGATCTGAACCATTGGTTCAATTCGTGGGATTGGATACTGGGAATTTGGAGGACAAAATTCCTTAGTTTCCAAAGTTGAGACATGAAAAATCGTGATTCGATCACAACCATAGATCGTGTGAGGATCTGGATCGTCTGATCATATTCCATACATGCGAGAACGTGCATGGGAGAGGAGATCAAATTTGGACTGTTGGATCTGAGCACGTGGACCAACAGTCGTTGGATCCAGAGAAAGGTGCACAAGAGAAGCTATGAAATAATCAAAATAGTCCATTGTTAGGAGGACATGTGGCAGTGGATCAGGGGTGTTCGTGGGACTAGACACCGGAATATTTGCAAGGTGCAGAGGAGAAAAATTGCAAAGGGAGGAGTCACGAAATCATTCTGGACCACTGAATCTGGAAGGACACATGGAAAAGATCCACACACACACTGGAGGATCGGGCACTGAGAGATCAGAGGTGAAGACAAGAGCAAGTTCACGAAAGTAGAATTCACGAAATAATCAGGATTGCCCATCGGAAAGGACGTGTGATGACTAGACAACATTTAGTTGACTCACGACTTAGAGGAGTCAAAGGATGGAGTTTTTAGAACTCTTGAATCACGAAATCCTGATTCAATCACAACCGTCGGATCACGGGGGTTGTGGTTCGTCGATCGGGAGCATCGACATTTTGACACTTCAGGAGTAGAAGGTTCTAAGGAGAGAACCATCCCAAAGTCCCGACTTTGTGAAGGAGGAATGCGGACCGTTGGATCGTGGGACCGCGAGCACCATTGATCTAACACGAGACAATTTTGGCATCGAGAAATTGGGAGAAGTCGCATCAAGGATTCCCCTTACGCGAAATATCGACACGCTCAGAGGTAGGCCCCAAGGTTGGGATGAGGGTCACATGATGTGGAGATAAGGGAGGAGCTAAGGACCGTTAAACCTTTTTCGGGGTTTTGAGACTGGAGGAGGAAGGGTGTTTTTCATTGGAATCCACAAAATCACAAAATGAAACATGCCCTTTGTGGGCAAAGTCAATGGTCACGGGTAGTGGTCACATGAGGAAGGAGTTCATGCTCGGTGCGTGTTTATGCAGGGCGGAGTTCAGAAGGACCTGTGGATTCGTTAAAGGTTCTAGTAGGGAACTACTGAGCTATTTAGGCTTGGGGAGTTTGAAGATCAATCCTTAGACTGGGATGTCAATGGACCCTGTTGAGGTAGAGGTAGGGGGTCTGCATCAAAGATTTCATCCAAGATTGTTGAGTTGTTCATGAACCTTTTTTACTTCTCTTCTCTCCTTTTGAGATCAACAAATTCTTCTTCCAACTTATGGGATGATTCTTATTTTTCATTTACTTGACTCTTTAGTCTCTTCATCTCTTCTCCTTCTTTCATGAGTATTTTTATTAGTTCCATGTTATGCCTTTGGTACTTTTATAGGGATTCCTTTATGTCTTGTTTTTCTATTTCATATTTTTAAAATACATGTGGTGTGGGCATCAATTATGGCCAAGTATCAAACAATATACCATCTTCGACCATTGCAGTGTAGGTAATGAAGAGCATAAACATGGGTTATGTGAAGATATACAATGCAACTGTTTAAGTCCTCACGACACTCGCAAACATGAACCTCACATTGGTAATCACAATTGTGAACCACGACATTTCAAACATAACCTACAACTCCTCCAACGTCAATGAATGGGTGCAAAAGAACATGTTTCCTTACTATCCCATGACTCATATATTCATGATCATGGTGGGGAGCGAGGTCCTTTCCCACACCCACATCTAAAGAACATGGTCATAGTTTGTTCCAACGATGGAGTTCTTGCAATCCTCGCTCTTGAAAAAACATCTCGACAACTCCATCAAGGTAACTTTCATGACCCCACACGACAACCAAACAAATATTTCAATCATTGACCTTACGAGGGTGTGTGGCACCGTGACAATTCTTACTTGGTTTCTTGGCACACCAAGAATATTTGTTTTGGACTACGACTATTCAACTAGAGAATACCCATACTCTGTTCTAGGCTATTAGGGATTCACACTCGTACTATAGTGGAACACTTCTTACTTAGACAATTGTTAGCATAGTTTAACACTTACTCTTATTTAAACATTCATCCATGACCATGAGCATCCAAGAAAAAAACTACAGAAAAAAATGAAGACAAACACATAAATAGATCGGGCAACACAAACCATTTGTAACACTCGACTAAGTCTTTGTTATTATGAAATAGTTACAAATGAGCACTATTGGTTGGGTTTACAACATGACAGATTCAAACAACTCACATCACCTCAGAAAGACATTCAATAATATATTCGTCCCACCAAGACTTTCTACTACGACTGTCTTCGCAAGCATTTGCAATGCAACTCTGACATGCCCAAAATCGAAGACTTTCTCTCCCTTCATTATTGCAGAATTTCACCAAGATAACTTAGATTTTGGTTATGTCTCACACATGCCCCCATAGACTTGTGTTTCCATACTTCCCCAAAACCTCCAAAAATGTCCATCTCTTGGATACTTGTCTTTCATCTTGGAAACTCTGCCTCAATTTGTTGCCTTAGACTCTCCTCAGACTTGTTCCCACCAAATCCTTTCCAAAAATTATCCATGCCTTCTCTTCATTTTGCACTAGGATTGATTTTATATGGAATCCAAGAGTCACTTGTGAGAAACATCATGTCTCTTGGGTGCATCATGCCCCTTCACAAACCCACACTTAACTAACCATCACACCCCTCCGTGGACCCGGTGTGCCCATCTAAATCCCACGTATCCATCAACCATTTGTTTCTCAGACTGGCACGCCCCATCCTTGGACATATGCCCCTTTCCTTGTTCTCTCTTCATTTTGATCGTCATGACTCATTGTAGGTGTGTCTATGGGCTTGTCAAAAACATGCCCACATTGCCGAGGGCATACATGTCCACTCCTTGGGAATGCTCCCAAGTTGACCCACCCTTGACCAAATGCAGCCAAAGTCTCTTCAATTGTTCAAAGGAAAGTAAGGTGTGTTCCCCCTTGGTGTTTCACGTCACCAATGTGGTTCCAAGGATATCCTTATCACACCCAAACATATTCATTCGCCCAACCAATCAGTTCTTATTTTTGCCCTTCATTTGTTCCATCATAGAATATTCCAAAGGAGTGCACGTGCTTAGTGGGTGTCATGGGAGACCTTACATCCTCACAGACTCCAAGTTGTTGTTTTCCTCAGCAACATCTGTTGATTTCCATGGCATCTTTTCCCATATCCATATATTGTCAGCCCTCAATGAATGTTTCTTCCTCTACTATTATCATCAAGACAAACTCCCCTTAGGATGTTTCATGAGTCTACAAAATGTCGTTTCCTTCTGAATGTGTGTTCAATCCCCTTGTAAATTTGGATGATTGGTTAGCTAGTCAAATCATTGCACCTCTACATCACGAACTGACATATTCACATTCAAATATTTTTTTTATGTTTGCAAACTCATCACATCCGAAAATCTTTGTTTCCTCCAATTTGTCAAGTCACCTATTGTGTTCTTAAAAATTCTCACCAAGGCACCTCTTGAAGGCACCCCATTGGCCTTGTTTCCCCCCACTGAGACAGTGAGCCAATCTGTTGTAGTCTAGTTTGAAGATGAAGGGGGATGGTTGGTTGGGCCATCTCCCTCATCTCCAATCCATCCCAATGTCTTTGGGAAATTGTCATCATACTTCTCTGTCATGTACATAATAAATGGTACACTTGAACCTAATTTTCCTTCGCTCTCCTCCATGAGTCATTCTAGCTCAGGTTCATACGACCTTTCACCATGTCCAAGTTTGCTAGAGGAGGAATCAACCTCTTCCTTGGTTCTCTTCCACTATGGTTGTTGCATTTCCCTCACATCCTCTTGGTCCCTAAATGGTTTCTTATCTTGTTCAACGAATTGCTACAACATCTTCATCTCTTTGAATTCTTGTATTCTTCGTTGCCACTCATCAACTTTCAAACAGAAATCATCCAAATCTTCACAAATATCTTCAACATCGGCAAGCCTCTGTTCCACTGACACAAGATTATTTTCATTCTCTGTGTTATATTGTCCAACCATCACCCCACATCATCCAATATCGTCTCCACAAGTTTGGTTGCTTCAATTGTCCACAACAACCATCTGCAACAAATAAATTTGCGTTCCTCCTTCCTTCCTCTTTATGGTTGGAATAACACACAGAGTCTATCTTGAAAAATTGGCCAAACTATTCATGTGAGGAATCAACCCTACCTTTTCCTTCCACATGAGCTCCTGTCCCAAAACAAATTCAAAATCCTTCATAGGAACAATGTTGAAACTCATCTTTATACATCAATCACCAAGCTTCAACGAGATGTCCTTGGCCACACCAACGATTCTCTCCATGCCTAGGTTGATTGTATTGAATGTTGTCTACTTTGGTTCAGGATACAACCCAAGCCTCTGCACCATGTATTCCCTCATTAAGTTACGAGTCACCCCACTATCCACCATGGCTAATATTGAATTCTCATTGAGTTCATCCTACACATAGAAAATTTTCATCTCGTCTTTCTCGTGGCTCTCTGTGGACTCACCTTCCATGACAATGTTCAAGAACTGCAAAAACCCAATAGATGGATTGGCGTCCTTCTCCAAAGCATTCAACTTCTATTTCAAGAGACAATTCTTCACATATTGCTCCTTGGCACAAATCCACCATGAAATCATATTCTTCTCTTTTGTTGCATATGTTTTCTTGGCAGTGTCTTCGCTTCAGTTGAACATCTTTGTATTTACTTTGTCATTCTTCTTCCCCTTCCCTTGCTAATGCTTCTCACTTTGGGCATCCTCATTGTTCCTAGGACCTATCTTGGGTTCACCTCATAAGTCCAAATTTTTTTCCATTGTAGTTATCGTTGCTACAAATTTCTACACGTTCTGTTGTCAAAACTCACTCTGCGCCATGACTGCAGACCATTCATGAAGTGGAAAATTTTGGCTTCTTCCAACATGTTTTTGATCTCCAGAATGAGTCATGTGAACTCCTTTATATAAACTTGGATCTTACCAACATTATTGAGATCCAACAATGGATTCCTTGTGATCCATGCTTGGTTCTCTAGACAAAACTATGCCTTCATCTTTGCCAGGTTTTCGATCTTCTCAATGGTTCTCCTAGCTACTAAGTATTGCACCCAGTGTCTCCACCAAATCTTAGTAGTTCCTCTGAATAACAACACTGCAACATTCAACTTGGTTTCGTTCTAACTTCTATTCAATTGCTCCAAGTACTCCTCAATGTCCCAACATAATTTTCCCAATAACTTAGTGTTGCAAATTTCATCATATGGCTTGGCTTCCTTTATCTTGATCCTCATTGCCATGACAATGGGGCTCTTTCTCTTAGCCAAAACTCGTTTCTACAATGTGATGGTGTTTTCTTGGTCCTTCAACTTCTATGTGACTATGGCAAGTAAGTCCTTCATTGCCTTTATTCTATCTTGAATGTCATTCGTCAAGGTGTCGGTGATCAGATCTAAAATTAACTAACACTCCTGAACAAATTTGTTAAACCCAAGATTCATCTTGTCCATCTCAGACTGCATCTGGTCGAGCTTCTCACCATGCTAGAACAATGTGTCTATCATCTGCTTGACGATCCTTTCTCAGATAACGATTTGATCCTTCATTTTTGAGGTCTTGGGATCCTTCTTGGTATCATTTCCATCAACAATGGATGGACCTCCAAATATCTTCATTGTACTTACAAAGGGTTTGTCCAAGGTACCCAAGAGTTCATCTCAAGACTTGCTCAAATTTTTGCAATTACTCTTGCGATCAGGTCTTCCACAGTGTTGCGAAAGTCCTGCATTCTCCCTCGCCCAAGTGCTCAGTTCACCCTTAGAACTCTGCACTTTTCTTGCTCAAGGAGTGCGTCCAATTCTGCCCACAAGTTTCAGCTTCGTTCACAACTCGATTGTGTCACAATCCACCGAGTTTTTTCTTAGGTTTCCTCTGTGATGGGTTGGTCCATCGAACCCTTCACCAAGCCTACACCCAGAGTACTTCACCAACAAGTGGACCCCTCCTCCACAACTATTCCAGCTGTAGTAGTGGTGAATATCCAAATATGCTTTGATGCCACCTATTACGAACCCACAGGAAGCCTAAATGGATCTTTTGATCATTCACCTCCTGAAGGTGTGTGACACCACGATGATTCTTACTTGTTTTTTTGGCACACCAAGAATATTTCGTCCCGACTACACCTCTTCACCTAGAGCATACTCATACTTTGTTCTAAGATAATAGCGAGTCACACTCCTACTCTAGTACAATTCTTGTTTACTTAGACATTTGTTAACATAGTTTAACACTTAGTCTTATTTAAGCATTCATCCATGGACATGAGCATCAAGGAGAACAACTGCAGAAAAAAAACAAAGACAAACACATAAATAGATCGAATGGCACAAACCGAGCCTAACATCTTACTAATTCGTTGTTATTGTGAAATAATTACATATGAGCACTATCGGTTGGCTTTACAACATGGCAGAGTCAAACGACTGGCCTCACCTCAACAACACACTTGAGAACAGATTTGTCCCACCAAGACTTTCTGCCGCAATCGTCTCTGCAGCCACCTATGATGCACCTCAGACGTACCCATAACCTCAAACTCGTTGTCACTTCGTTACTGCGGACTTTCACCAAGCTAACTCAAATTTTGGTTCTATCTAACACATGCCCCCACAGACCTGTTTCCATACTTCCCCAAAACCTCCAAAATGGTCCAACTCTTGGCTACTTAACTTTCATCTTGACAACTCTACCTCAGTTCGTTGCCTCAAACTTGCCTCAGACTTGTTCCTGCGAAATGTCATGTCTCTTGTGTTAGAAAAATATGATGGTGAAGAAATAAAATAAAACAAATGCGGAAATAAAACACAAAAGATACACAATACAATAGAGACACAGATATATATGTGGTTCACCCAGTGTGGGCTACGTCCACTAGAGAAATTGTCATGTCCTTT
>JASDQU010244939.1:52830-64569 GCA_032191745.1 Picea mariana
TTCTTAGATTGGCATGCCCCATCCTTGGGCGCATGCCCCTTCCCTTGTGTGCTCTTCCTGTCGATCATCGTGACTCCATGTCAGTGTGTTGATGGGATCGTCCAACCTCTCCGACTTGTTCATGTTGTCGAGGGCAGACAACTCCACTCCTTGGGATGCTCCCAAGTTGCCCCTCCGTTGCCCAAAAGCAACCCAAGTCGCCATCAATCGTTCTAAGACAAGTAAAGTGTGTGGCCAGTTAGTAGCTCACCGATGCTCCCGCCACACACAAACGTCTTCGTTTGCTGATCTGCCCCAGAAGAGCGCGCGCTGATGGGTACCACGAGAGACCTTACAATAACCACTTTTGTAGCTATGGACGCGATGGCCTCGTCGTATCCGCCTTCCAGCTGCTCGTTCAAATCCGACGTCGCCGGATCCATCATTCAGCCGATGCTCAGCTTCCTGAACCGTACGAATTACTACTTTTTCTAGACGTGTATCCATACTTCGCCTACAGTTCGAATCCCGCCAACATTTCTCTCAACTACGCTTTGTTCCGCCTCAGCACCGCAGCGAGACAAGACGGCCAATTGTACTATTTCAACATGCTGGACGCGCAGTTGGACACCGTGGTGGCCGCAATGGCGGACCACCTCGGCTTCCCGCAGGTTAAATTAGCGATCAGCGAAACTGGCTGGTCGACCAGCCTGGAGCCAACGTCGCCAACGCTATTAAATATATTCACAGGATAATCGCTAGATTCTCAGTCTCTCCTCCGGTGGGAACCCCGCGGCGCCCCGTTGCTTTCATTCCTGCCTTCTTCTTCTCTGTTTTAAACGAATACCAAAAGCCCGGCGCCATCACGGAGCGCAACCGGGGCGTCTTCTACGCCCGTTCACAACATTGATCTCTCTAGTGGCAACCAAGACCCATCTACGCCAGATTCAGGGTATCGAACGGGCATTGAACAAAGTCAACTTTGCTCCTTGTCCGTTGGATGCCCGAATTTGCAATCGAGATAAGCTAAGGCCTCCCGCTGGCGCCACCGCTCCCGTTGTCGCTGCCACTGCTGCAACTCCATCGACGCTACAGCAGTGATGTGTGGCCAAAGCAGGGGAAAACAATGTGAGCGGGCTGCAGGGAGCGGTGGGCGCATGCGCAGATTGTTCCGCTATCCAAGCGGGGAATGCATGCCGCCAGCCCAATACTGTAGTGGTGCACGCGTCTTACGCCTTCACTTGCTATTGGCAGAGCACCAAATCCAGCGATGGCACCTGCAATTTCAACAGAGTGGCTTCTCTAACTACGTCCGACCCAAGTGAGTCCTAGCTTTACCATTCGTTAATTGTTTTCGCTTTCATGTCGCCATTATATTGTCAACTATTACGTAACTCTCTGGTTAATTTCAATTTCTTCGTCAACTTTTCAAGGATATTCCTTCCCGCTTCAATAGACGACGGCCTTTCTATATATATACTTTTGATTTCATTATATATATAATTGTAATTTTTGTGAGAAATTAAAATTTTGTAATTACGATTCGATTAACGATCATTGTCATTAAGCAAATAGGTTATCCATAATCTGAATGTTGTTACCGTTAGCGATGACTATTTCCTTGTTACCGTTAGCGATGACTAATGTTGTTACCGTTAGCAAGCAAAGTACAAGAAATTGGAATGATTTTTCAAAACCTATCTTACTTTCTTATGCATTCAGATTCTCCATCCACTTACATGTTAAAACAAATATGTTCTCAACTCTCGCCCTCTTCTTTCTCCAGCACGTTGGAATTTTCCATTGGTTTAAATGCAAGACAAACACAAAATAATGTGACGCCTAAACCTATACCTATTTATTCTACAGTTTTAGCTGCGTCTGTTTTTTATAATGTATGCTTAGTTTTATTTTTATTTTTAAAATGTATTCTTTTTTAATGATGTTTATTCAATTGCTTACCCAACGTTATTCACTGTCCACAGTGCTCACTTCGAATTGCATATTTATTATTATTGAAAGTCTCCATTGTGCTTCTGGCTAGGCCAAATCACCCTCACATTTTGCTAGTTTTGTGATGTCTTAACATTCGGTGCAATTTGGCCATGCAACTCATTTGTCGCCAATCGCATTTAAGGAAAGCAAATTGTAGTAATTTCTAATGGGATTGATAAATACAGAGTAAATTAATCTTCTAGCTAAAGTATATTTTTTTTAGTAAATTTAATAAGATTCTAAATAATTTTTTTTATTCATTATAATGATTTAAGTTTTGATTTGGTTGAACTAGATTATTCAAAATTAGAGTAAATTTCTAAAGAGAAACTGGAAATTTTAACTTCATGTATGGGAAGATAAATTGCTATAAAAATTGTGAATTGAAATGAAATCTAAACCTATATACTAGGTTTAGATTTCATTTCATTATATACATATCTTAAGTTTAATATATATATATATATATATATATATATATATATATATATATATATAGTAAGCTTGTTAGAGAATTCATATTAATAACAAAAACATTACTAGTGTTCTTGGAGAAACTAGATCAACAACATAAAAACAATTTATCTTTCCATATTGTGTGGAGTTGCATGTGACACTTGAGATTTCAAAGCATAAGAAAACATAAGTGGAAGTCTAGATAGAAAATACCATTCTACATAGTGATATCAAGAATGAGGAGAGATTATAGTCATTCTACCTTTGTAGTTAAAAAGCCAAAAATTAGCAAGCCTATCATGTAAAAAATTAGACATGAAGATCATTATCTTCAGCAACAAGAACCCGTGGCTGTGCAAGATTTGTTGTTGCAAGAGCCAAGAAATCAGAGTTGAGGGTTGTCATATCAGAGGGATCCCAACGAGAATCGAGTAGCTGAAGTTCTTTGGTGACTCCCCCATTTGCTAGATGATCGATTACTTTGTTTGTCGAACATTTGACGTGGGAGGGGATGATGACTTCAGTCAAATGAAGAGGGATTGAATGCACTCTAGACTCCTTTCTATGTGCCTGCTAAGGGATATCTTGTTGATTGGGGAGCCTTGTTGGAATTTCTTGAGCATCTGAATAATGATCTGGGAGTCCCCTTCTACCATGAGCTTATGAAATCCTTCTCAAGATGTGATAAAAAGGCCCCTCTCTTCATCCAGATATAACAATGAAATATACATAGATATTACAATAAACATAGAGATACAATAATGCACAATTTTTATTAATGAGAGAATTGTACATAAACTAGATAGAATGGTGGAAACTTATCTCTGAGAAGAGATGTGATGGCCACAATCATTCGTAAGAATATGATTATCATTACAATGAGGCTCCAAAGGCCTTTTTAACATAAAGAAAATGCAAAACCCTAACTCTAGAAGATGAAACCCCAAAAGTTTTGTGGGTGTCGATGGGAGTAGTTGATACAACAACTTCCCAAGGGCTTAACTTTTTCATACAATCTCCATTACAAGCGCACTATAGCTCATTGGAAAAGTCTATCCAATAAATACACATGTTGTCATTACAGTCTGGCCAAAGCCTATAGTGTGACTATGGCAAGCCAAAAAAAGCATTGTTTAGGGTCTCAAAGTGGCCCTAGAAGTTCAAGACCCGAAAAATATTAGAAAAAATACCACTGTGGAAACCCATGTTTTGAGCTAGTGGGATAGGTGGGTGTCCATCAATTTCCACCTGGACCATTCTTCTCCCCTTGGGATGAAATGGTTTGTATTATGTCAAGTTCATGTGGAATATGGAGAAACTTTTGTTGAATATGAACCTTGGTGGAGTGCTTGCCTTGCTGAAGAGGTTGTCCCTCTTAGCTTGTTGAACGTTGTTATAAAGCTGTTGTTGGAGGGGTTGGATGCATTCGACCAATCTAGCTACATGATCTACCTGAGTGTGAGAGGACATTGTCGGTGAATATGTAACATGAAGAATATGAAGGGCTCTGTTATAATTTTTCTTCATTGGGAAGTGTGGAGGCACCCTTGTAGGTGAAGCCATAATGTCTTTGTGCTCTTTTACAATCTTGTCAATCTGTTTCTATTGGACATAAAGGTCTTAGGCTGAGGCGATGGTGGTTGCAGTGTCCTTTTGTTCACCTTCTGATCGGATTGCAAAGAGGATAAACTTTGTGGTGTGAGAGATGACTTTGCGACCCTTTTTTGTCTAGACTATAGTAAAAACTACCTCCGATATCCTATAGAATTGACACCCTAGAGTAACAATGACGCTATAGGGTCGAGACTCATAAACAACTTTACGCTTCCACATATATGGATGGCCTAAAATAACATCACAGACTTCCAATGGGACAACATCACACAGTAGTTCATCCTTGAAGGGCTTGATGTGATAGGACAGGCGACACTATTGGCTGACATGAATATATCGACGATGGTGAAGCCACCCGATGTTGTATGGTTGAGGGTGTGGTGTTGTTGGTAAATCCAACTGCTTGACGACCTATGCTAATATGAGGTTCTTTTGGCTTCCAATATAAAAAATAAAATGAAGTGGGGTCCCCTTCACCCGCATTTGTGAATGGAAGAGGAGCTCCTCCTCCTCAAGATCCTTTAGTTCTTCTAGTGGATTGTTGTGGTCGCAACAATAATAGTGGGTTTTGCATCAATTATCTACCTCCTTCTATTATTTTCTAAATGAGAGTCTGATTCTGGGATCGTCTCTGTTTCTTTGAGTTTGGCTACGAATGATTATTTCGAGCGAAAATCATTAGTGTTGTGCCAATGCATTTTCTGGAAGTCACACCACTTCCCAGTTTTCTTCTTCGTCTTCACGTTTCTCTTCTTTTCCTACTTCTTGGAATGGTTATCTTGAGGTTGGCTATTTTGTGGATTAGGGTTGTCTTTACCATACTTTGGTTGTTGTGGATTTGCAGACCCAAATTCTCACTTGTTTTGTTTCTTAAATTTCTGCTTGATTTTGATAGCATATCGATAAGCGGTTCCCAACAATGAGATGTCCAGAAAGTCCATTTCAGTTTGGATGTACATGTGTAGAGCCTCGTGATATTTTAGAACCAGATGTTGCTCAAAGTCTTTGATACCCATATTGGTGTGCAAGGTATGGAAGGTATTTATGAATTCCGAAACTATTTGGCCCCTCTCTTGATGCAGTGTAGTCCATATCATGTATTGGTCATCATAGTTTCCCATAGGGTAATATTGCTCCTTGAACACATCCATAAGAAAATATCAAGTGGGTTTTGGCCCCAAATATTGTAGACTCCTTTGTGGAATTTTCCTCCCAGTAATTTCCCCACCAATATTTGACATGAGGGAGAGCCTTAAGGAGCACAAAGGTGATCTTTTTTCTCTTGGGAAAATTGTGAACATAGAAATAACCTTCTAGCAAATTTAACCACTTTTCCAAAGAAACCGCATCGATCTGACCTTCAAATATGGGAATATCAAAATTAACTTGTACCTTGAGTGGGGTAGTGTCTCCAAAGTGACTTCTTGACAAATATGTGCCTGGTATTGTCGAAAATCATTGAAGGATTTGGGAAAAATTATCTAACATCTCATTCTTGTGTTGCACAAGGGATTCCATGAGAAACAACTTGATGGGATATTTTGCTTCCACATCTCTCTTTTCTTCCACCATGGAAGGCTGCTTGGGTTGGTGAGAGCAGTTTTCCTCAAGAGAAACTAGGTTGAGACCCAACTCTCTATACCCTGACCTCGTCAGGGACATGCATTAATAAATGAAAAGGAGTACCCTACTCCAATACCACTGATCCATATTATTTTGAGAAAAAAATGAATGCAGAGATATAACAATGAAATATATAGAGATATTACAATAAACAAAGAGATACAGTAATGCACATTTTTATTAATTAGAGAACTGTACAGAAACTGTAAACTTACAAAGTGAATGACTCGTTAGAATGGTGACATCTTATCTATGAGAAGAGATGTGATGGATACACTCATTTGCAAGAAGATGATGAAGATTACAATGAGGCTCCAAAGTCCTTTTTAACATAAAGAAAATCGAAAACTCTAACAATGGAATATGAAATGTCAAACAGTTTGTGGGCCCCGATTGGGGTAGTTAATATGTCAACTTCCCAAGGGCGTAACTTTTGCATATGATCTCTGTAGTTGAAGTGATTGACTGGGAAATGTCGAAGTAGAAGTGATTGACAAAAATTCAATAAGTTAGCCGACAAGAGATCATGAGGAGGTTGTGTGGAAACTGACTGAAGACCAAATGGACGTAAACTAGTATTCCAACTAGTAGTCGAGTGTAAAATAATCCTAATATTCGTGGGATTTGTAACCAATGATATGCATGGACCTGTAACCATTTTTGGGCACATTTCTTTAGGGTTTTTCCTATTGTAAAGCCTATAAATAAGACATGTTGTAACAATGTAAAATCTAATCATAAATTATTAGGTTGTTGGTCATGTAGATGTAAGTTGGATTGGATATAGGGTTGTTCTTGTGAAAGAAAGAGGGTATGATGGTGATTGTGTCTTAGGTGTAAACTAAGGTTAGTCATGAAACCCTTTATTCTAAATGAATAAGAAGAAAAAAAAAGAGCAAAATTCTCAAAGAATGTTGGTTTTTCCATTTGGGTTTATAGGGTAAGATATTTATGTACTTTGTGATTGCTTTTCCATTTACTTTCTTGATTAAATATGTCTTCTTCTCTTCTATTAGGTTTAGTGTGGAAATATATTTCCTAACACGTGGTATCAGAGCTAATGTTCATAGATCTTTGATCTAATCTAAAACTTAGGTCTAGTGAGAGATGTAAGTTAGAGATCCTTAAAATTGTATTTGAAAGAATGGAAAGTAGTTCGAGGATAGAGATTGAAAAATTCAATGGAAAGAATTTTGAGCTTTGGAAGCTAAAAATTGAACATCTCCTTGTAGATCGAGAACAATGGGCATCAGTCTGTCTAGGTACCATTCCGAGAGGTATGTTGAGGGAATAACGAGAGAAATTTGAAAGAAGGGAAATGATTATGACTTGACTGTATCTTTCATATTTGGTGTTGTTTAATGTTTTAGGTGAAGACTCGACCAAGAAATTGTGGGACAATATGGAAAGCTTGTACTAGTCAAAATCCATGGTAAATAAGTTATTCTTTAGAAATAAATTGTATCTTTTGAGGATGAGTGATGGTAGTTTGGTAATTGAGCATTTGAATTCATTTAATACTATAATAAGGCAATTATTTTCTGTATATATTAAAATAATTGAGTAGGAGAAATGTATTATCCTATTATGTTGTTTTCCATACTCCTAGGATAGCTTAATAGTGGCTATAGGGAGTAATTCGACCAAGTTAGTTCTAGAAGACATGGTTGCATATCTAATGTCAAAAGAAATGAGATGAAAAAACATGGGCAAATCAACCAAAGATGCCTTAATGGTAAGAGGTCAGTCGATTGACAAAGGTAAAGGAAAATTGTTAGGTAGAAAATTTAAGTCGAAGGGTAGATCTAAATCATTGGTTCAATGGACAAGAATATGCTATAAATGTGGTAAATCTGGGTATTATAAAAGAGATTGTAAGTCAAAGGGAGTGGAAGTGAGTATAGAATCCGATGATAATCAGTCTACTGAGAGAAATATTATTCCATATAAAGGAAGCGATGTGTATTTGGCGTCGATCAATACACAGTCGGATCATGATGTTTGGTTGATCGACTCAAGAGTGTCCTTTCATATGAAACCTCACATAGAATGGTTATGCAAATATGAGAGATATGAAGGCGGAGATATGTTCTTGGGGGATGACTCAACAACACAATTTTTTGGATGGGTAAGTTTCATACTGATACAACAAGATGAGAGGATTAAAACCATTCTAGGGGTGCTACATATTCTCAGTTTGGAAAGAAACTCGATATTTGTCAGCAAGATGATTGATGTAGGAGTGCACACTCTATTTCAGAAGGATACATGCAAAATTATCAAGGGTGCGATGGTATTAATGAAAGGAGTTCATATTGGAACCCTATAAAAGTTGTTAGGGAATGTCGACTCAACTAGATGCAACAACATTGTTTTTCCTGAAGTCAATTCGACTTCGACTTCGACTCGACTCGCCTCATCTCCGAATGAGTTGATTCAAACTGACTTGACAATTTTTTATCAAGTCGAACCGACCATGTTATTGCATGAGGGTATGGGACACATTGGAGAAAAATGGCTTTGATCCATGCACAACAAAGGCATGGTCAAAGATTTTCCTGAGTGTAATTTAGAAGTGCATTTTTTTTTACATTGTAGGGAAAGTTTTAGAGGATAAATTTCGCCCATGGGCTAATTTTCCATGATTTCTCCCAAAAAATGATTCACCATTCTAAACATTATTTGTCGAAATTCTATAGGAAAAAATTATTTTACTTTAAAAATCATCAAAATTTTATAAAAACTATATATAATCCTTAGGAATTTTAATATTTTAACAAAAATATTGCCAAACATTTATAGTTGATATATAAAGGGACAATAATATTCACCAAGGTTTCTACATTTCAAAATAATTTTCCATCCTTAAAATTATCCCTAGAACATTTCATATATGGAAAAAAAAATAGGGTTAGGTTCCCATATGGAATGACAAGGGAAAAGGGGATTCTAGAATTGGTTCATAGTGATGTGTTTGGGCATGCAACAATCCTTTCACTTGGTGGATCCCTGTATTATGTCTCCTTCATAGATGATTTCCAGGAAGACATGGATATGCTTTTTGAGGAATAAATCAAAGGTTTTCGAGAAATTCCAAGAGTTTAAATCTCTTATGGAAAACCAAATAGATAAGAAGATCAAGATTTTGAGAATTGACAATAGTGGTTAATTTTGTGGAATTTTTTTTGAGTATTTCTGTGAGAAGTGTCACGACATAGCACGCCGAAATACTACATGACATACCCCACAACAAAATGGAGTTGCTGAGAGAATGAAAAGAACATTGATGGACAAGGAAATGAGCATGCTCAATGGCATTGGGATCACATGGGAATTTTGGGTAGAGGTAGTCAACATTGCAAAATATCTGGTGAATATGTCTCCATTGTCGACACTAGACAACATGATTCCACATGAGGTATGGTTTGGTAAGAAGCCTTCATTTTCACATCTCAAAGAATTTGGATGTGATGCATTTATGCATGTTCCCAATGAAAAGGGGAGCACACTGGACAAGAAGAAACTCAAGTATATTTTCATTGAATACAAATAAGGAATGAAAGGATACAAGCTCTGGGATCAGGCATCAAGGAGAATAATATATAGTTGAGATTTTGTCTTTAAGGAATTTTAAGATAAGTCTGAGTATGAAGTAGTTTAAATAGAAAAATACCCAGAGAAGGTGAGGTTTGAACTGAGAAACGAAAAAGATGACTCAAATGATTCAATTGAATCAGATGAAGAGGTGGAACAACCGACCTTGGTTGTAAAGATTTATGAACGAGTAAGAAAACCAATTGAAAGGTACAATCCACTCAATTTATGTTCCACATTTGTATTAAATGCCACTAACAAGGATCCCAATTCAGTCAGGGAAGTAGTCGACTCGACATAGGGTATAATCTGGAAGGACGCCATGGTTGAAGAGATGGAATCCTTGGACAAGAATGAGATATGGAATTTGGTCGAACTACCTAGTTGAAAAAATATCATCGGTAGCAAGTGGGTGTTCAATAAAACGATGAAGGAATTAGGTCAAGTTGAGAAATTCAAATATCGCACTAAAAGGAAAATACCTTGTAGAGGAGGTTATAACAAAGGTTTTTAGTGTTACAAAATTGACAAAAAATGTCAGAAAAACCTCTACTAAAACATATGTTTTTGGTAGAAGATGTTTTTGCGGAGATTATAATAGAAATTCAATATAAATAAAAAAATATGGGCGATTGGAGGCTTTAGCGGATGTTTTTCTAGGCGGTGTGCTTCATGGTGTATAGGAACCAGTTCATTCTCAAAATTAAAGCGTCTATGCTTACATTTCACCAAAAGAACCGGGGCAGTCAAAAACATATTAGGGCACCAATTCTCTTCTAAATATTAATCCAACGGTGCTTTAATAATAAAAATGCACCAATAAATTTTATGATACCATGCATCGATGCATTACAAGACAAATTGACCAGTGCATGAAATTTAGATGCATTAATGAGGAATTCTGATACAGAAGCATCATTGCGTCATTTTAATTAAATGCACCGGAAAACAATTTTTTATTATTATAATTGTTGTTGTTAAAATAGTATTACGATTGATGTTGTTTCATTGTAGCACATTTTATTACAACACTAATGTTTTTCATCATTAAACACACAGGTGTTCATTTTCTCTTTTTAGAAACATCGATCTCTAATAGTGAATTATTGTTATTTTCTAATTCCATTGTTCATAAAAAAAATGACATATATCTTATAATAGTATTTATTTAAATTAAATTTTGAGTAGTGCATTTGGATATGATGCTTGGATGATTTGTTGTATCATAAGATTTCACATCTCTTCATTATCATATTTAATCATCCATATAATTAATCAACGATGCAACATTTCACAGCGACATTGGACAACGCAATAGAATAAAATAAAATGTGTTTTATTGTATATGAATAAGAGACTCTTTGTCATACAAAATGAGGCACTTATTGGTAACCCCTTGCCTTTAAATTTGGACACTATGTCCATTACATTAAACAAAGTGTCTAATTTTCACAGACAATTATTTCAAAAAATACAACAGCTTGCATTGATATCCAAATATATTGATCATCATTCTTCGTTGGAATTATTGTCGGTGCTCGAGCTACTTTCATGACCTGGGTTATTTGGACGGATGTTTGTTTGACTGCCTCAATTTTTTTCCGCTTCTTCAAGTTTTATCTAAAAAAATAAAAATAAAGTGTAATGAGTGTGTCTACATTGGTGAGAATAATGAAAATTGAAATAAATAATATAGACAAATGTAAATTGAAAATATGTGTACCATAGAACGAATTGAGTCCTGAATGATACACTTTATTTCAAAAACAAATCTCATGCCTTTTGTCAACAAATCTTATGTTGGCACATTTCCATACTTTGTTTCCTGCAAGTTTTATACCCCATAATAAATCATAGATTTAATATAAAGGATTTTTTTGTTCCATTAATTATAAAATGAGACAAGTATAACAACATAGACACTTAAAAATTTCACAATTAATTTTTGATATGCCAACATATACTCACAACCCATACCTAACCCAATGTCAATCAATTCTTTCAATGACTCTTCTTTGTATGTTAGCACCTATTTGAAGACATTTAAGGATGGTTGTTGTAAAACAACTTAAAATATACAAAAAATGAAATATTAAGTTGTTATAAGGAAATAGCAATTACTCACAAACTTTTCTATCAACCATTTTCTTCCTTGTCATCCTGTTTTATGTGTTGAATGGGTTCCATTTTGTTTTCTTTTTCTGCAAGAAAATACTTGAAAATTAATATTAAATTTTAAATTATTTATTTATATGTACCTAATAAAAAAATTCAATGATTTCATACATTTGAAGCACATTGTTGTTGAGATGGATCCTCCTACGATGCAATTATGTCCATTTCTTTGACCATATCCTTGTACTCTTTTTGGACATTACTATTGACATATTTCAGATATCATCTCATTGATCCTTTGAGATTTTCACAATCTTCCTAAACAAAAGTAACAAGACAATAAACTATTTTTATATTGATATA